>JASANF010003449.1:0-13751 GCA_030248245.1 Trissonchulus sp. WLG1_4 | reverse complement strand
TTTTTAGTTGATTTGTGCCTGTAGCAGAATTGTATAGATTTTGAGCTCTATAGCTTTTAAATTATGATTTCTTTTGTTGCAGGCATGGATATTGAATTTCTGCAGACAGCCCTTTTGCTTGCTTCAGACTCGGTGTATTCCCTGCATAAAAGCTCCACACGATCAGTGCGTTTTAAGTTACTAATACGTACTTACTAATTTGAAACTGATTTTTCTAAATAAATCAAGGACAATAGTTTTAGTAACTGTATGTACTTTTTTCATTCGATAAGAACAATTTAAGCTGAAAAGGATTAAAGGAGGTAGGCTACTTGTATTTTCGGTCTGTCACAGGAAAACATTCTCAAATTGACATTGCTAAACCTCCGGTTTAAACTGACTTTTAACTGGTGGCGCACTGACTTTCTGTTGGACTAAATAGACTCAATTTCAGCTATAACTGTTCAACTTGCATCTATAAGCTGTTTAGTGTAGGACTTGATATATACGGACTGAAAGCTACCCCTGATTTGTGTTACGTATCTCGTTTAGTACGTAGACGTACTCAAAACTTCCCGAGTTTCGGGGCCTTATCCAAAATTGGATTTAACAGATTAGATTTAAACTAATTTTGCTGATAGCTCAGCACAAATTGAAAATAGATCGGCTGAAATTTTGCCACACCTACATGGCTCACATACACTGGTGTGTGCCTAGTGTATATATGCCTCGGTGTGTGCCAAGATTCAATAAATTACGTTTAATTGACGCTGCGTTATTGGCGAAATAAAGTTAAATTTAATCCGATAAATCCAATTTTGGATACGACCCTCGGACTAAAATTGGTCCAGTCCGTTTAGTCCTTACTAGCGTTAGTAACCGGCCGCCCTCGCACATTTGACCGATGGACATAATTAGGCCGACATAACAGTTTCGCGGGCTAAGTTAATCCGAAATGACACTCTGGGTTTGGATAAATTTTTTTTGAAAGTTTCTGCCGGCCCAGCCGGTGACAAACGCTAGTTTTTACTCAATTATTAATCGATTATACCTATATAATTAATTAGATAGTTTTATTTTTATTGTAATTTGTGAAGTAACTGTATATTTTTCAATTTGATCATGTTTCAGTTTTTAAATGATATTTTTATATTTTAGCACATCACCAAAAAAGCCAAACAGTGGAATATAAAAGCGGAAGTTTTGGGACAATTCCGTTATAACCTGCCGGCCAGCTATAAATTCCACAAACACGATTCGATTGATATTGATGTAGACTTGTACAGATTTTCAAATATCAAAGATTTTGTGCGACAAGATTTATGAGTTGTGTAATTGAATTTATACTTTTATTAAACATTATATCATAACAGAGTTTTATTGCTGAACACTCTGCTGAGAATGAACTAAAGTCCGACCAAAAAAATTCCTGAACCGTGAGACACAACAGGTGGCGTGTTTTTTCTGACTACTCGCTGTACTCTTGATGCTAACAATTAGTTCTTTTCGTAATGAAATTGCGTGTTTCTTATTGTGTTAGATAGTCCAGCATTTTTTGGGCAGACTTTAGGTTTCCACAGAAGGTTTTAAGTTGTGCTTAGTTCGGCCATTTCTGCAAATTTGTGGACACATAACCAGCTGGTAAAAGTTTTGAAAAATTTTTTTGGCATAATAAGCGTTTCGTTTGTTTAAACACGGCTAAAACTTCTATCTTCATTGGTCAAACGTCATATCAAAGTTATGAAGTGGGGAAACGTTTTTTAGTTTTTCAGCAACTTAATAATTTCGCCTGTTAGTTGGGTGAGTTTCTGTCGGATTTGGTTGGACGCTCCACAAATTTGGGTTCGGATCGGATTGGATAGTTCGACCACCACTCTACCCAGAGTATATATTTTACTGATAACTCTTTCCAATTATTTATACATTCCTCCGTACAATAGCGTATAATATGCACATATAATAAGTTGAGTTGCACCATATGTTACAAATATTCTTCTCTTTGGCAAGATAAAAGCTCGATCTTTGCATATTCTATATATTTAACAAACTTGCTATTACAATCTGTGAAATCTTTCATTTGATTCATCACTAACAACGCTATGTCCGTTCAGCTGGCAAAAGTGATCAAATGTTCCAGGTCAGGTTGTCACCCTAATTGGCTCGATTCAAACTTAGGGCCGCTTATCTGTTCAACCGGCAAAATTACGAAAAAATGACGGCATAATTACTGATTATGATCAAGATCTGACGTAACTATTTTATAATGTTGCCAGCTGACCAGACATACGGCTGTAAGTATGACTCAACCCATAGAGTGCAGCATCATTAACGTACATATAAGGGCACAACTTTTAGCAATTTTATTGTCTAGACGGACATACGGCTGTAAGTATGAATCGACCATAATACGGTACTAATTTTGGATCACACAGGCACCCCAGGCCGACAATAGTTGCATTCGTAATAGCTGGGCTCTGGGACGTTTCTCAGATAATCCGTTTGGCACATTTTGTCCTTCATTAGTCGATCTAGCATTTTAGCTCTCGAACAAGACCACGGGCAACAGGGGCAGCATAGACAGGCCGGAATGATTAGACCCAGAAACAGGATCACAATCAGCGAGCCTAGACCAGTTAGACCGGCGAAAATCAACACTAGCCAACTGGGTCGATGTAGACACTGGTATCGACAGGTGTGGGATGTCCCATTTTGGCGGAGACACAGCGCATTGTCCCACCAGAGGTCACGTGACGCCTCGACGCAATGGGGAAGGCAGGTCTCGAGACTGTGGTAGTAGCCCTTGAGACAAGTGCAGACATAGTCGGTTTGGTCCAGTCCCGGGAGACACAGAGACATGGGACCCTTGCAGTCCGCCTGACAGTGGGACTTGGTGGGATAGACTGAGGATAGCGCGTGAGAATATGGGATTAAGCAGATTAGGGGGATTAGATTCAACATTGTTTTGGGCGTAAAAGTGTCGCGGGCCATTCGAATATATTTATATGAATTTTGCAGTTAAGTAGTTTCGTGCGATTGATTAAAAGCCAATTCCGATTGATTTATAAACGCAAGTTGATAGTATAGACAAATTCTCAATAACGAGAAATTTAAAATATAGTCGTTAATCCACCATAACGAGAGCGTTTTATATTTTGTTTCTATAAATATAGATTACAATAATAAAATGTTGAAATGGATTCTAAAATTTAAAGTTCTATAATATTACATTTTGACTTCTTACACGTATTGTGAAATTGTTTGAAGGTGAAGTTTATAAAATATTTCAAGTTATGTTTTCTAGATATTATTCTCTATAGTTTCAGTATTAAATTCTATTTAATGTAATTTCTCTATAGTTTCAGTATAAATTCTTTTTGATGTTAAAAATTGTTGACATAAACGATCCTAGGTATTTTGAGATAATATATATATACATATATATATATATATATATATATATATATATATATATATATATATATATATATATATATATATATATATATATATTGTTATTGTATATAGTTTACAGTAAACAAAATTATATTTACCCAAACATTAGAAACAGTAATCAATTGTTACAATAATGTTAATTTTTGAATAACATACTACAAAATATTACCATTTACTTGCAACTGTTACAAAACGGTAGATTGTGATTTGTAAATTACATTCATGAAAAAAATGAAAAATGCATGTTAACTTTGAAAGTTTCTGTCAGGGGAAATATACTTGGAATTAGCCGTAGTAACACACTTGTTTGTGACAGAAGAGTGTGTAATTTTAACATTTCTCAATTTCATGAGGAGGAATATACACGAATTATTCAAAAAAATTTAATTTTCCTTTAAGCACTAAATAAAAATAATACATATTAAGCCTAAGCGATATTTTGCTAGTTTGAGGGAAGAGTGCTTTAAAAGTCCGGTACACTATTGAGTTTTCTCACATTTACCCCTTTTGGTAGTTGACTTTTGCGGTAACGCAATAAAGGGTTGTTGACCTAATAATTTCAATTTCGTATGTAGAAAACATCAACATGTAAACTTTTGCAGACAGTAGATACATTTTGTTCATGAAATAATACTACATGAATTTGTAATATGTCTTTGCCTTGTGGCTTTTGTCGCAGATTACATAACTGCTCTTGTGATGTACCTACAATTGATTTGTAATTTGAGTAACAAAACGAGAAGCCAGAGGTCATAGTAAGTGTTCATGCAAATAAAGATTCGCTTCAGTAATGCTAGTATTTTCTAAAACTTTAGTAAATCTTTGCATCGAACAGTCAGTGTTAAGTGTTTTTTTGATTTCACATTTTTTTAAATACTAAAATAGTGTCTGTTCTCACTGATATATACAGGGATTTCCGAAACTTTACAGAAAGGACCTAACTTGATATTTAACTCTGCCCTGCCGTTGCTTAGGCTAGAATCCACAAACACTAACACGTTTGAGAAAGGGCTGGCTAAGTTGCGGCTCGCAAGCCACCGCTGTACCGCTGAGCAACAAACCCAGTACCGTAACCGCGCACACTGTAGGACTAACCCCGCGCCCGCACTCCCGAGGGCGCGATAACTACACAACGGCGGCTTGTTTATTTAATGCGAGTACACTAGCATATACTAAGCACATGCATATACAATACAAAGGGGCGGGTGTGGGGGGAGGGCAGTCCAGCCGTATTTATTTAATTGCGAGTACCCCCGGGTATACCAAGCACACGCATATACAATACAAACGGGCGGGTGTGGGGGGCAAATATCGTGATCAATAATGACAGTAATGACTGATTAGTGATTACGGTTAGTTCTTCCCAAGAGTGCCTAGCCAGCTACGTCAGCCAGAGTTAAAAGTGGAAATTTTGAATCATATTTATAATAGGCGTTTCCTAAAGTTATACAATTAGTTTTTGGTACAACTTCGTAATTGGTTTATAGACTAGGTTTAAAGCGCAGACTTAAGCCCGGTTCATAGTAGGGTTGTTTCAATTATTTCTTTTAATCATTGAAACCCACTTTCAATTTCAATTTCAATATCAATTATTAATTGATATTGAAATTGAAAATAATTAGCCTAAAAATTGATAATGGTATTGAAATTGAAAATAATTTGGTCAAAAATTGATAATGGTATTGAAATTGAAAATATTTTAATTGAAATTGAAATTGAAACTATACTTTCAATTTCAATATCAATTATGCTGGGCTGGTGGACTTCACAGTATGTGTGTTGCTTTAACGAAGTCTTGTCTGTATGCCTGTTTGTGCATGTAGCATGTGTTGGTGAACAGCCATGATTGAAACGTAATTGATATTGAAATTGTCTAATTTCAATTATTATTTTCAATTGAGCGTAGGTCTCTTGATTATCAGCTTGAACCTTTGTTATTGTAAACACATTACGATTTTTTTCAATACCTTTGTTAATAAACTTTCAATAGACTGGACTCAGTTTGGTCCGCGCAGTTTAAGAATGGATATCAGGTTAAAATAAAACAAGCAGCCCCTAAAAGAAGCAATCTTCCAACCCGGAGATTCACATAACAAAGATGTAACAAACAGGTTATAAGCGGAGTTTATAGAACTGGGAGTTTGTATTATCTTGTATGATACTTTAGTCTAAAAAACTTAGGGCCTATTCCTTTACCGGATTAAACGGACTGCACTTATTTTAGTCTGAGGTTTAGGAATTGCAAATCGGATTAAACGGACTAAAGTTAAAATAAGTCAGCGGCTTAATTTTAGTCTGACCCTATTCCAAAACTACCACTGGACTAAACGGATTTAACATGCACGCTTTACCTTAAGGTGTATAGTTAAAGTCCGTTTAGTTCGATTAAAAAGCAGCGCGCTAAAAGTATGTCTGTTTAATCCGGACGTTTTGGAATGGCATTTTTAAGCTGAATTTTAAACCGTTTAGTTCGATTAAAATTAACCCCTTAATCCGGTAAAGGAATAGGCCCTTAGTAAAATATAGCAATTACGCTGGTCTGTATTTCTGTGACTAATAGTGCATAGAGAGACTGCATAAGTGCATAGTGCATAGCAGATTATAGCAGTACAATGGCTTAGTAGCTTAAACGTTCCAACACAACTTTTACAAAAAGTATAGACACAAAATTGCCAAAAAATTATGCTATTCACCGATATTATAAATATATATGACATGTTTGCAGTAAGCTGTAGGTTAGTGGCGTCACATGGTTGAACGGCTATTGAAAAAATAGCATTTTTTAACTTATATAGGTACACTTTTACTGAGTGCATAGGTAGTCCTTAGTCCTTTTTTGTTGTCGCAATTGGTGGTGTCTTTTGTTGTGATCCGTAACTTATTAAAAAGTGGATTCAAATCTTTACATCATTCACTTTCATTGGGTTTCGTAACACAGTGAGTTTAATCGAATGTTCTGCTACTTGAATGACGGTTTACGATCTCTCTTCGACGCTCGTAACTCTAGGAATGATAAAAAACCATGTGTTAGAGTCCGTCTGGTTAAATACCGTAGGTGCGTGTGCGGTGCGTGTAGGATTTCGCGCATTTCTGTGTTTATAGATGAACAGTTACAAACAGTTATAATAATAATACTTACTAAGAAAGCCTCAGCAGTTACGCTAAAAAAATTGAAAAATAATTGAAATTGAAAATAATTGCAAAATTGAAATTGAATTGAAAATATTTCGAGAAAAAAATTTAAATGGTATTGAAATTGAAAATATTTAGGCAAAAAATTGATAATGGTATTGAAATTGAAAATAATTGGGCAAAAAATTGATAATGGTATTGAAATTGAAAATATTTGGGCAAAAAATTGATAATGGTATTGAAATTGAAAATAATTCCATAATTGAAACAACCCTAGTTCATAGTTGTCCGTAAGGGCTGTCCGTGTCCGAGTCCGTGTCCGTGTCCGTAAGAGTAGTTTGATTCACAGTTGTCCGGATGTCCGTAAGAACTTGTCCGTGAGTGTCCGTAAGGCCTGTCCGGATGTCCAGAAGCCAAGTTGAATTGTGTTCAACTTTTGTCCGTGTCCGTAAGGAATCAGCCAATGAAATAACAGCCGTAGTAGTCACGTGTACATGCATACACATAAACTTACTCCGCGTATTGTAAAATTTTACGAAGTTTCTAGTAATTTAAGCTCAGCAGCTTGATTTTAGTGTGCGTAGAACATTTTTATTGATTTTTTGAAACGTTCGTTTGCACACGTCCACTATGCAGCACGACATGGTAGCGTTATTTTATGTACATACGCACTGTCTGCAGAGTGTCCGTAGAAGTATGAACTAATGCTGCTTACGGACATATACACGGACAATTGTTACGGACAACCTTCCGGACACGGACACGGACTCGGACACGGACAACTACGGACACTTCCGCACTACTATGAACTAGGCTTTACAAGCAATTAGTATTAGCCAAGACTTAGTACATAGCAATCAGAAGCTAATGACTAAATGCAAATGTGTTAATAATGACCCAAATGCTATAATAAACCAAAATCTGCCATGAAGTTGTTTGTGTAGAGCTTATAATTAATATATCAATGAGGTAATTAACTCTGAGTGACCGTTAATTTCGTTTCAGCAAAACTCGAGTCCTTTTTACCTCAATGTAACCTGAAAACCCAATTTTCTGTTCTGAAAGAGAATTCAGAGAAAGTTTGCGCAACAAATTAACCTTTTAGTCGGTCGCAAATTATTGAAATTTTCACAACAATAGGCTATTATGTCACAACTGACAATAGTTCAGGAGTTAATGTCGCGTAGCAAACTAAGTTTAGTTTTTTGTGGCGTTTTCAAATTCAAAGCGTCAAGTGTACGTAACTCTGTCTAGGTATGGTCGTTATGGGTGCACGGTTGTACCTAGAGTTTTCTATTGATACATACTTTGCGTGGAGATACGCCGCATGGCTTAAAATCCAAGGGCCATTTCCTTAAGTGGATCAAACGGATTTGATTGAATTATTTTGTCAGAAACTCCTCACAGTCATGAACTATGAATTCATATAAAATTTACCACAAAAAATGCTTGTAACACTTCCCGCTTGTCGGCAAAATTTTTTAGAGTCTGGCTCAACTCAACATTGAGATTACTTATTAGACAAACTTACTAATCCGTTTAATTCATTTTAAGAACTGACCCTCTAGTGGAAAAGATGATGAAAAACTGCATTGAATTCAGTGGGACTGTAATTCAAAGACTGCACCAGAGGCGACAAAAAACAAATTGACCTCACCTAATCAGATTTGGTATGTACGATACTAAAAGGAACGATAAGTTGGGTCAAAAAATCAGCATTGAAAGGCCTGCGCGCAAATCCTTCTGTAAAAAAATATACATAAATTATAACAATAGATAATTAATATGTCTCTATGTACCTTTCAAGGTCTCCAGAATACCTAGTCTGTAGTTTGAGAAGATGACACATGACGTTGTGTTGATGACTGTGCTATATATACCTATTGCATGAGTATGTAGCTGAATCAATGCAGAGACGTGCCCTTATATCCACAGTTTTACTGGTGGCGGTTGAACCCAGGCTATTCCCGAAGTGAGGGGGTAGTGGGAGGTACCTGTCCCATGAAAATCGTGCACAATGGGGCTATTTTAATCTGGGCATTCATTGGACAATGGGTGTCACACCCAAAGTATTGGTGTCATACTCTTCCTATTATGTACTCTTGGTTTTATCATTCTGCTATCATCAAGCACAATGCGTGTCCACACAAGCAACACATTGTCCCTGATTGCAGTTGACTTTGACACTCGGTTCTGTTGACGCTTGTAATTGTTGACAGTTGTTGTTGCGGCAGATGCGACACTTTCCGTTGATGCAGGTTATCGAGGAACTGGTGTTCTTCAACGGCTTTGACGGGTTGTTCTTTTGCGACGTCTCACACTGACCATTCAGACACACTGTACAGGCGTCTATACGGGTGCTAAAATATGAAATATGAATATAAGTAAGATAAGCCCGTTAGATACTTACTTAACTGTGTTAAAGAGAGGGACGGTACCCCACTCGAACCCGTACATAGGTACATAGTCTTGCACTGAGGGGGGAATAACCCTCCCCTCAGAACCGAACAAAAAAGGCCTCTTTTGCGCTCTGAATAGGGCGTAAGCTTCCAAGCATAATAGGGAGATTGTCATACTCTTCCTATTATGTAATCTTGGTTTTATCCATAGTGTGAATGTGAAACAGACTTGAGGGAGCAAATGAGGGTTTTGAGCCATAACTTGAGTTGAGTGTGTGTAAAAAGATAGCAAAGTCCTTTGAAGTTACTACTAAAACATTAATTACTTGTATGTCTGACCAACGACCTGAATGCAGTTTGAGGTTACGGTATTTCCGGGATATTTATCGATGGACCGACACTGACCATACTCCGAACACAACTGACACTGACCGCTGGTACAAGTCACGTGGTTTCGGTGATTCGCCGCTGTTATCGTAATCAACAGTCCTAAAAAAGTATAAAGCATTTCATGGGATAAATTCTACTTAAAAGTTACTTAAATATTAAGTTTAATGCCGACTAATGATTGAATCTGAGTTAGAATTGTAATAATCTTACTGGGTTTACAACTTCTTTTGCAACAGAAGTGTACCTACCTATTTTTACGCGGCCCCGTCAGGGGCCGCGTATGACGGGGCCGCGTATATACTATATTCCGAATCTGTGATTCCTACGTTAATCTGGGTAGGTCAATTTTCTAGTGTTAATTAACACTGGAATGGCAGGTATCTCGCTGTTCTGACAGTCTGCACACACATTATATATGAACTGACAGTTTGGCGAAACGCACTGACTATGGGTATGCAGTATGCAGAACAACCCCAGGCAAAAGGTGCAGCTCCGGGGCGGAATCGAACCACCCACGTTCTGATCCGAAATCAGATGCTCAGTAAATGCGCGCAGCACTTACCAACTGAGCCACCCGGGCGAACGGTCCGGTGTGATTAAACATAGACTTTCAGCGTACGAATCAAACAGTCGTAGAAAAGTACGTTAGAATTTACTAGCAAAAGAAATGCCTTACAATAAGTATAATAATAATTGCTTGACGTTGAAACAAATTATTTCTATATTGTTGAGATAAAAAATTACATCTAGTACTAGGTAATGTCTAACTAGTTGTCTTTTGTTGAAGAAGAACTTTCAATAGTCGAAGTTAACATCGTCGCACCAGAGGTCTCATAGTGTATTGGTTAGCACTCTGGTTGCTTAGTCCATTGGTCCGAGTTCGAATCTCGGTGAGACGTTCTATTTTTTACTTCAAACGGTTTTTGACTTCAAAAATCTAATAACGTCTTTCGATTTATTCTTCCAATTTTTGTTGTTTGAAAAGCTTTGGAGCTACTCACTACTCAGCAGTGACTGTGTGCAGAAATTAGAATTTTAAAAATCATTTTATTATCCACAATAAGTGGCCGCGTTTAATATTTCGCTGGAATATTGCCACTCAGACCTCACAGTGTAACAGCTCCTCACTCAGCAGAAGAGCTTGTTATGCATATATGATTTTTAGGCAAATTTATTAACTATACATGCTTATTTGAAAAGTTAACACTTGTGTTTATAGATTCTGAAAAAAAAAAACTCTTGATTACAAATATTGGAAATTGACATATTTACGCAAAGGCCTCGTTGGCAAATGGAAAAAACTTACCAACAATTACAAAAATTGAGTAGCGCAACATTTTTTGTACCTAATGTTTGCAAAAATACCTAACTTTAAAACTTTATGTAATTTTAGTACATGTTAGCAGATGTTTCAATTCCCATCAAGTTTTGTGTGATTAGTTGATAAGAGTTGTCTAGTGCGATTTTACTTTTTATCAAAAATTGATTGCCGATTTAGCTTAAAATCTGTTAAAACGTCAGGTTTACAATTATAGTGGTAACACAAACATGTTACAACTTACAACAGCCCTTTAGGTATATTATTGTTAGCTTTAGGTATTTCTGTTAAGTAGGCTATTTTAAATCAGTTTTAGCTGCAGATTTCTTAAATCAACCGTTTAGGTAAATTAAATTTAAATGAAGAATCATAACTGCTGCTAAAGATTCCTAGATATTAAAATAATAATCGTAGATTACTTTTAGCTAAGAATTTGTTAAAGCAATTATTAAGCTATTATTAAGTTAGAGATTTTGGATTGGAGTTATCTAACTGCCGCTTTCTTTAAGGACTAGGATTTTTAGGACAAATTTAGCGCTAGTTTGGCTGTAAATTTTGTAAACTGCTGAATAAATTATATAAAACTAGACATTGTTTACCAGTGTGGCTGAGTTTTTACGGCGTTCGTTTCTAATCTGAAGGTTGGAAGATTGAATCCTAGCTACTCGGTATTCTCCTTGAGCAAGAAATTAGGGCAAAATTGCTCCTGCCAACCCAGCAAACTGTCCATCCTCATTAGGTTGGGAAATGTACAATAATGTAAGAACGTAAAATGGGGGTCCATGTAGAGCATTAGGCCTTGAAGCCTGAAGGGCTGACATCTCATCCACGGAGGTAGTCATTCTAAAAGTGGCACCCCTGACGGGCTTCGTAACGGAGATGAACACCACAGCCCACACCCGAGGGCGGACACGCCACAGCAGAATTTTTTATCCGCGGGGGGTTATTAGTCATCACTCCTATATACTCGCAGATAAACGCCAATCAATGATCAATGCTGTGCCGTCGCTGGAGGTCAACGAACACGGCCTTCTCGAACTTTTGTTACCATCAAAACTTTAGTCTAGGATACAGCAGTTACCTAGAACTCTTGTTGGCTCAGGCTAGGCCTAGGCTTAGGCTCAGGGAATAGCTTAGGCTTAAGTTTAGAGGTGTATTAAGCATTACTATGCAGTAGAATTATACATGGTACAGCTTCATTCATGCGAAAGGGAAATAAGGCCTAAGAGAGCAGGAGGTTGTGGTTGTGGTGGTGGTGGTTAGCTATCACGATGTCAACGCAAGCGACCAGGGTTCATTTCTCCTTCATTTTTCCTTCATTTTTCGATATTGGGGTATTTGTTTTTTAGCACATTCAGCACACAGTACCACAGGTTTTTTCAGTGCCCACTGCCAACCTCAATGCTCCCTTGTCTCGTAGACTCTATTTCTCATTTACAAGATTTAGTGGATTACATGCGGAAAAAAATATGATTAGGTTTCAGTGTCGCGAGCACAAAGTAACCCTCAAATTGTTAGTCTACCAGGAAGCAGTTCTGATTTGATCAAAAAACTGATTTAATGTACAAAAACGTGCCGGAAAAGTACCTTTGGACGCACGTCCAGGTAAGAAACTCTAGTGGTGTATACTCTGATTAATGTTTTGTTGGGTCAGTTTAAGGGCAGCGACAGAAAGGTTAGAATTTAAGCGCTAGAGATATGCTATGTGTAGCATAGTCAATGTGAGATTCGCAATACACTGTATTATTGGGTCCTATTATGTTTTCTAGTCATGTTGGTACCTACTATATATGCCAAAGCTTTTGTTACCACCAGAAAAGAGTGACGTAAATCGAGGACGATTTTGGCTGATTTTGTCAGTAATACCGTATTTCATCAAATAGAGCGCCAGAGCTTTTCTTTTTTCGTTACGTTTCAAATGGAGGTACTATTCAAGGCAGGTGCTTTATTTTTTGTAAATATTCAAATGGGGGCTCTATGCAAGACGGGTTTTATTCGAGAAAATACGGTATCTAGTCTAGGAAAATTATTATTTGTACCTGCCAAAGTACTTCCATTTACCTCCCTCATTAATATTAGAAAGTACTTGCAAATTCCTCCCTAGTGACCTTTGTGTGACTTTTGTTAGTCTGTACTCAATTGATGCACACGGCTGATTACGTTTCAGCACAATATTGAGGCTCAAGTGTTACCACGAACGAAAACAGTAATTACTCGAATTCTCAATTTAAGTTACCTACCGTTTGAAGATTATAGTTTTACTATACCCCTGTTTTTGTGTGATATGTTGTGTGATGACGGCGGACTTTCATTTGCTCGACTTTCATATGCTCAACAAAAATGTAATAAATTTCCAAAACAGCCAATATTTATATACATTAGTTTGCGTTTGCTCGACGCCTCGACTTTTGCATAGGTCGAATTATGTCAAATTCAGCATTAAATTTAATACTTAAATTTAACTTTAGATAAAATAATTCTAATTCATATTAAGACTAAGATAAATTAATTCAAATTCTAAAATTTGAAGCGAATCGGAGAACCTATACAGGTAGCCCCCCTTTAATGTCACTAAGTGCGTGTGTTGGTCTGTACGCATGTTTCACGAGCCAGCCGTATTTAGATTACAGTAAAGGTCACTAGGGACGAATCTGCAAGTACTCTGTAAAATTAGTGAGGGAGGTAAATAGAAGTATTTTGGCAGGTACGAAAAATTACTATCCTCTAGTCTAATTGGCCTGTTGTTGACAAAACCACGCGACTGTCGGCTACATTTTTATTAATCCTATGTAATTTATTTGGTGGAAATTTAGGTCTATTAGTTTAAATAACAGAACACATGCAACAAAAACAATTTATTGGTCTATAATACTATCAATCTTAATTTGATAATTTTTCGAAAGCTGAGCGCAGTTTAGGCACACTGTCCGTTTACACAAGGAACGCATTGGCCTTCGATTCGAATGCATGTCAATGTCGACTTTGTCAGAGTCCTTCGTGTCAAATTCACGGCATTGACCATTGGAGTAAATTTTGCAGTGACCAATCACGCAAGTGACGCTAGTGTTTCTTCCCACGTC
>JASANF010003447.1:0-18376 GCA_030248245.1 Trissonchulus sp. WLG1_4 | reverse complement strand
TGGTAAAACTGCAACGAAATATTGCGCAAATTGTTTAGAAAATTTTCTAAAACTGGAGCGAAAGATTGTTGCAAATTGTTTGGAAACATTGGCAAAACTGGAGCGAAATGTTTTGCAAATTGTTTAGAAACTGCTAAAACTGCAACAAAATGTTGCGCAAATTGTTTAGAAACTTGACTAGAAACTGCAACGAAATGTTGCGTTGTTAGAAAATTAGATGAAATGGACGAAAAGTCGTGCAAATCGTTTGGAAACATTTGCTAATACTGCAGAAGTAATGTTGTACAAATTGTTTAGAAACTTTGCTAAAACTGCAGTGAAAAAAGATATTGTGCACAAATTGTTTAGAAACTTGGTAAAACTGCAACGAAATATTGCGCAAATCGTTTAGAAACTTTACTATAACTGCAGCGAAATGTTGTGCAAATCGTTTAAAAACTTCGCTAATACTGCAATGGAATGTTGCACAAATTGTTTAGAAACTTTACTATAAACTGCAGCGAAATATTGTGCAAATCGTTCAGAAACAGTGGCAAAACTGGGGGGAAATGTTGCGCAAATCGTTTGAAAACTTTGCTAATACTGCAGCGAAATGTTACGCAAATCGTTTACTAACATTGCTGAAACTGCAGCGAAATGTGCAAATCGATTCGAAACTTTGCTAAAACTGCAGCGAAATATTGTGCAAATCGTTTAGAAACATTGGCAAAACTGGAGCCAAATGTTTTGCAAATTGTTTAGAAACTTTGCTGAAACTGCAACAAAATGTTGCGGGAATCGTTTAGAAACTTGACTAAAACTGCAACGAAACGTTGTGCAAATCGTTTCGAAACTTCGCTAATACTGCAATGGAATGTTGCACAAGTTGTTAAGAAACTTTACTAAAACTGCAGCGAAATATTGTGCAAATTGTTTAGAAACACTGGTAAAACTGCAACGAAATATTGCGCAAATCGTTTAGAAACTTTACTATAACTGCAGCGAAATGTTGTGCAAATCGTTTAAAAACTTCGCTAATACTGCAATGGAATGTTGCACAAATCATTTACTAACATTGCTCAAACTGCAGCGAATGTTGCACAAATCGTTTCGAAACTTTGCTAACACTGCAATAGAATGTTAAAGGAATTGTTTCGAAACTTTACAATAAACTGGGACGAAATGTTGCGCAAATCGCTTAAAACCTTCGCTAATACTGCAATGGAATGTTGCACAAATTGTTTAGGAACATTACTAAAACTGCAACGAAATATTGCGCAAATCGTTTAGAAACTTCGCTAATACTGCAATGGAATGTTGCACAAATTGTTTAGAAACTTTACTATAAACTGCAGCGAAATGTTGTGCAAATCGTTCAGAAACTTCGCTTATACTGCAATGGAATGTTGCACAAATCGTTTAGAAACTTTACTATAACTGCAGCGAAATGTTCAAATCGTTTGAAAACTTCGCTAATACTGCAATGGAATGTTGCACAAATTGTTTAGAAACTTTACTATAAACTGCAGCGAAATGTTGTGCAAATCGTTCAGAAACTTCGCTTATACTGCAATGGAATGTTGCACAAATCGTTTAGAAACTTTACTATAACTGCAGCGAAATGTTCAAATCGTTTAAAACTTCGCTAATACTGCAATGGAATGTTGCACAAATTGTTTAGAAACTTTACTATAAACTGCAGCGAAATGTTGTGCAAATCGTTCAGAAACTTCGCTTATACTGCAATGGAATGTTGCACAAATCGTTTAGAAACTTTACTATAACTGCAGCGAAATGTTCAAATCGTTTGAAAACTTCGCTAATACTGCAATGGAATGTTGCACAAATTGTTTAGAAACTTTACTATAAACTGCAGCGAAATATTGTTCAAATCGTTTATAAACTTTGCTAACACTGCAAAGGAATGTTGCACAAATTGTTTAGAAACTTCGCTAATACTGCAATGGAATGTTGCACAAATCGTTTAGAAACTTTACTATAACTGCAGCGAAATGTTCAAATCGTTTAAAAACTTCGCTAATACTGCAACGGAATGTTGCACAAATTGTTTAGAAACTTTACTATAAACTGCAGCGAAATATTGTGCAAATCGTTTAGAAACTTCGCCAATACTGCAAATGGAATGTTGCACAAATAGTTAAGAAACTTTACTATAACTGCAGCGAAATGTTCAAATCGTTTGAAAACTTCGCTAATACTGCAATGGAATGTTGCACAAATTGTTTAGAAACTTTACTATAAACTGCAGCGAAATATTGTTCAAATCGTTTATAAACTTTACTATAACCGCAGCGAAATGTTCAAATCGTTTAAAAACTTCGCTAATACTGCAATGGAATGTTGCACAAAATGTTTAGAAACTTTACTATAAACTGCAGCGAAATATTGTGCAAATCGTTTAGAAACAGTGGCAAAACTGGGGCGAAATGTTGCGCAAATCGTTTGAAAACTTTGCTAATACTGCAGCGAAATGTTACGCAAATCGTTTACTAACATTGCTGAAACTGCAGCGAAATGTGCAAATCGATTCGAAACTTTGCTAACACTGCAAAGGAATGTTGCACAAATTGTTTAGAAACTTTACTATAAACTGCAGCGAAATGTTGTGCAAATCGTTTAAAAACTTCGCCAATACTGCAAATGGAATGTTGCACAAATAGTTAAGAAACTTTACTATAACTGCAGCGAAATGTTCAAATCGTTTGAAAACTTCGCTAATACTGCAATGGAATGTTGCACAAATTGTTTAGAAACTTTACTATAAACTGCAGCGAAATATTGTGCAAATCGTTTAGAAACAGTGGCAAAACTGGGGCGAAATGTTGCGCAAATCGTTTGAAAACTTTGCTAATACTGCAGCGAAATGTTACGCAAATCGTTTACTAACATTGCTGAAACTGCAGCGAAATGTGCAAATCGATTCGAAACTTTGCTAACACTGCAAAGGAATGTTGCACAAATTGTTTAGAAACTTTACTATAAACTGCAGCGAAATGTTCAAATCGTTTGAAAACTTCGCTAATACTGCAATGGAATGTTGCACAAATTGTTTAGAAACTTTACTATAAACTGCAGCGAAATGTTGTGCAAATCGTTTAAAAACTTCGCCAATACTGCAAATGGAATGTTGCACAAATAGTTAAGAAACTTTACTATAACTGCAGCGAAATGTTCAAATCGTTTGAAAACTTCGCTAATACTGCAATGGAATGTTGCACAAATTGTTTAGAAACTTTACTATAAACTGCAGCGAAATATTGTGCAAATCGTTTAGAAACAGTGGCAAAACTGGGGCGAAATGTTGCGCAAATCGTTTGAAAACTTTGCTAATACTGCAGCGAAATGTTACGCAAATCGTTTACTAACATTGCTGAAACTGCAGCGAAATGTGCAAATCGATTCAAAACTTTGCTAACACTGCAAAGGAATGTTGCACAAATTGTTTAAAAACTTTACTATAAACTGCAGCGAAATATTGTTCAAATCGTTTATAAACTTTGCTAACACTGCAAAGGAATGTTGCACAAATTGTTAAACTTAAAACTGCAGCGAAATATTGTGCAAATCGTTTATAAAAGTTGCGACAAATCGTTTAGAAACTTTGCTATAAACTGCAGCGAAATGTTGTGCAAATCGTTTATAAACTTTGCTAACACTGCAAAGGAATGTTGCACAAATCGTTTAGAAACTTTACTATAACTGCAGCGAAATATTGTTCAAATCGTTTAAAAACTTCGCTAATACTGCAATGGAATGTTGCACAAATCGTTTAGAAACTTTACTATAAACTGCAGCGAAATATTGTGCAAATCGTTTAGAAACAGTGGCAAAACTGGGGCGAAATGTTGCGCAAATCGTTTGAAAACTTTGCTAATACTGCAGCGAAATGTTACGCAAATCGTTTACTAACATTGCTGAAACTGCAGCGAAATGTGCAAATCGATTCGAAACTTTGCTAACACTGCAAAGGAATGTTGCACAAATTGTTTAGAAATTTACTATAAACTGCAGCGAAATGTTGTGCAAATCGTTTAGAAACTTCGCCAATACTGCAAATGGAATGTTGCACAAATAGTTAAGAAACTTTACTATAACTGCAGCGAAATGTTCAAATCGTTTGAAAACTTCGCTAATACTGCAATGGAATGTTGCACAAATTGTTTAGAAACTTTACTATAAACTGCAGCGAAATATTGTTCAAATCGTTTATAAACAGTGGCAAAACTGGGGCGAAATGTTGTACAAATCGTTTAGAAACTTTGCTAACACTGCAAAGGAATGTTGCACAAATTGTTTAGAAACTTTACAATAAACTGCAGCGAAATGTTGTGCAAATCGTTTAAAAACGTCGCTAATACTGCAATGGAATGTTGCACAAATCGTTTAGAAACTTTACTATAAACTGCAGCGAAATATTGTGCAAATCGTTTAGAAACAGTGGCAAAACTGGGGCGAAATGTTGCGCAAATCGTTTGAAAACTTTGCTAATACTGCAGCGAAATGTTACGCAAATCGTTTACTAACATTGCTGAAACTGCTGCGAAATGTGCAAATCGATTCTAAACTTCGCTAACACTGCAAAGGAATGTTGCACAAATTGTTTAGAAATTTACTATAAACTGCAGCGAAATATTGCGCAAATCGTTTAGAAACTTCGCTTATACTGCAATGGAATGTTGCACAAATCGTTTAGAAACTTTACTATAACTGCAGCGAAATGTTCAAATCGTTTGAAAACTTCGCTAATACTGCAATGGAATGTTGCACAAATTGTTTAGAAACTTTACTATAAACTGCAGCGAAATGTTGTGCAAATCGTTCAGAAACTTCGCTTATACTGCAATGGAATGTTGCACAAATCGTTTAGAAACTTCACTATAACTGCAGCGAAATGTTCAAATCGTTTAAAAACTTCGCTAACACTGCAATGGAATGTTGCACAAATTGTTTAGAAATTTACTATAAACTGCAGCGAAACGTTGTGCAAATCGTTTAGAAACTTCGCCAATACTGCAAATGGAATGTTGCACAAATAGTTAAGAAACTTTACTATAACTGCAGCGAAATGTTCAAATCGTTTGAAAACTTCGCTAATACTGCAATGGAATGTTGCACAAATTGTTTAGAAACTTTACTATAAACTGCAGCGAAATATTGTTCAAATCGTTTATAAACTTTGCTAACACTGCAAAGGAATGTTGCACAAATTGTTTAGAAACTTCGCTAATACTGCAATGGAATGTTGCGCAAATCGTTTAGAAACTTTACTAAAACTGCAGCAAAATATTGTTCAAATCGTTTAGAAACAGTGGCAAAACTGGGGGCGAAATGTTGCGCAATCGCTTTAAACTTAGCTAAAACTGCAGCGAAACGTTATACAAATCGTTTAGAAACAGTGGTAAAACTGCAACGGAATGTTGCGCAAACCGTTTAGAAACTTTACTAAAACTGCAGCGAAATGTTGCGCAAATCGTTTAGAATGCTAAAGCTGAAGCAAAATGTAGCGCAAATTGTTTAGAAACTTCGCTAATACTGCAACGGAATGTTGCGCAATCGGTTTAAACTTAGGTAAAACTGCAGCGAAACGTTATACAAATCGTTTAGAAACACTGGTAAAACTGCAGCGAAATGTTGCGCAAACCGTTTAGAAACTTCGCCAATACTGCAAATGGAATGTTGCACAAATAGTTAAGAAACTTTACTATAACTGCAGCGAAATGTTCAAATCGTTTGAAAACTTCGCTAATACTGCAATGGAATGTTGCACAAATTGTTTAGAAACTTTACTATAAACTGCAGCGAAATATTGTTCAAATCGTTTATAAACAGTGGCAAAACTGGGGCGAAATGTTGTACAAATCGTTTATAAACTTTGCTAACACTGCAAAGGAATGTTGCACAAATCGTTTAGAAACTTTGCTAACACTGCAAAGGAATGTTGCACAAATTGTTTAGAAATTTACTATAAACTGCAGCGAAACG
Organism: Trissonchulus sp. WLG1_4; assembly: GCA_030248245.1. Classification (NCBI taxonomy): domain Eukaryota; kingdom Metazoa; phylum Nematoda; class Enoplea; order Enoplida; family Ironidae; genus Trissonchulus; species Trissonchulus sp. WLG1_4. The sequence continues at coordinate 12,394 of JASANF010003447.1, read as the reverse complement.
TTGTGCAAATCGTTTAGAAACTTCGCCAATACTGCAAATGGAATGTTGCACAAATAGTTAAGAAACTTTACTATAACTGCAGCGAAATGTTCAAATCGTTTGAAAACTTCGCTAATACTGCAATGGAATGTTGCACAAATTGTTTAGAAACTTTACTATAAACTGCAGCGAAATATTGTTCAAATCGTTTATAAACTTTGCTAACACTGCAAAGGAATGTTGCACAAATCGTTTAGAAACTTTGCTAACACTGCAAAGGAATGTTGCACAAATTGTTTAGAAATTTACTATAAACTGCAGCGAAACGTTGTGCAAATCGTTTAGAAACTTCGCCAATACTGCAAATGGAATGTTGCACAAATAGTTAAGAAACTTTACTATAACTGCAGCGAAATGTTCAAATCGTTTGAAAACTTCGCTAATACTGCAATGGAATGTTGCACAAATTGTTTAGAAACTTTACTATAAACTGCAGCGAAATATTGTTCAAATCGTTTATAAACTTTGCTAACACTGCAAAGGAATGTTGCACAAATTGTTTAGAAACTTCGCTAATACTGCAATGGAATGTTGCGCAAATCGTTTAGAAACTTTACTAAAACTGCAGCAAAATATTGTTCAAATCGTTTAGAAACAGTGGCAAAACTGGGGGCGAAATGTTGCGCAATCGCTTTAAACTTAGCTAAAACTGCAGCGAAACGTTATACAAATCGTTTAGAAACAGTGGTAAAACTGCAACGAAATGTTGCGCAAACCGTTTAGAAACTTTACTAAAACTGCAGCGAAATGTTGCGCATATCGTTTAGAATGCTAAAGCTGAAACAAAATGTAGCGCAAATTATTTAGAAACTTCGCTAATACTGCAACGGAATGTTGCGCAATCGGTTTAAACTTAGGTAAAACTGCAGCGAAACGTTATACAAATCGTTTAAAACCTTTGCTAATACTGCAATGGAATGTTGCGTAAATGGTTTAGAAACATTGGTAAAACTGCAGCGAAATGTTGTGCAAATCATTTAAAAACTTTACTAAAACTGCAGCGAAATGTTGTACAAATCGTTTCGAAACTTTGCTAACAGTGCAGCGAAATACTGTGCAAATCGTTTAGAAACTTCGCTAATACTGCAATGTAATGTTGCGTAAATGGTTTAGAAACATTGGTAAAACTGCAGCGAAATGTTCAAATCGTTTGAAAACTTCAAAGCAGCGTTTTTCTAATACTGCAGCGAAATGTTGCGCAAATTGTTTAGAAACATTACTAAAACTGCAGCAAAATATTGTTCAAATCGTTTAGAAACAGTGGCAAAACTGGGGCGAAATGTTGCGCAATCGCTTTAAACTTAGCTAAAACTGCAGCGAAACGTTATACAAATCGTTTAGAAACAGCGGTAAAAATGTTGCGCAAATCGTTTAGAAACTTTACTAAAACTGCAGCGAAATGTTGCGCATATCGTTTAGAAACTTCGCTAGTACTGCAACGGAATGTTGCGCAATAAACTTAGGTAAAACTGCAGCGAAATGTCGTACAAATCGTTTAGAAACTTTACTAAAACTGCAGCGAAATGTTGTGCAAATCGTTTAGAAACTTCGCTAAAACTGCAATAGAATGTTGCACAAATTGTTTAGAAACTTTACTAAAACTACGAAATGTTGTGCAAATCGTTTAGAAACTTCGCTACAACTGCAGCTAAATGTTTTGCAATTCGCTTAAAAACTCTGCTAAAACTATGAAATGTTGTGCAAATCGTTTTGAAACATTACTAAAACTGCAGCGAAACGTTATACAAATCGTTTAGAAACAGTGGTAAAACTGCAACGAAATGTTGCGCAAACCGTTTAGAAACTTTACTAAAACTGCAGCGAAATGTTGCGCATATCGTTTAGAAACTTCGCTAGTACTGCAACGGAATGTTGCGCAATAAACTTAGGTAAAACTGCAGCGAAATGTCGTACAAATCGTTTAGAAACTTTACTAAAACTGCAGCGAAATGTTGTGCAAATCGTTTAGAAACTTCGCTAAAACTGCAATAGAATGTTGCACAAATTGTTTAGAAACTTTACTAAAACTACGAAATGTTGTGCAAATCGTTTAGAAACTTCGCTACAACTGCAGCTAAATGTTTTGCAATTCGCTTAAAAACTCTGCTAAAACTACGAAATGTTGTGCAAATCGTTTAGAAACATTACTAAAACTGCAGCGAAACGTTATACAAATCGTTTAGAAACAGTGGTAAAACTGCAACGAAATGTTGCGCAAACCGTTTAGAAACTTTACTAAAACTGCAGCGAAATGTTGTGCAAATCGTTTAGAAACTTCGCTAAAACTGCAATAGAATGTTGCACAAATTGTTTAGAAACTTTACTAAAACTACGAAATGTTGTGCAAATCGTTTAGAAACTTCGCTACAACTGCAGCTAAATGTTTTGCAATTCGCTTAAAAACTCTGCTAAAACTACGAAATGTTGTGCAAATCGTTTAGAAACATTACTAAAACTGCAGCGAAACGTTATACAAATCGTTTAGAAACAGTGGTAAAACTGCAACGGAATGTTGCGCAATCGGTTTAAACTTAGGAACCTTGTCAAAATTACAAACGTTTAAACGTTTGAAAAAACGTTTAAACGTTTTGTCGTTTCAAAACGACAAAACGTTTAGAAATTTGTCGTTTGTAAAAACGTTTTGTCAATTTTAGCGTTTCAACATTTTTAGCTGTAGCTTTACGTGTGTATTAGCTTAATACGTATATATGTAGTGTATATAATACCTTGCTAATCTAGTAACATTAGCCGGACGTCATGCTGTCACCTTAGTTGTAGCTTTTTAAAGTGAACTAGTAGGTTTTGTTTTGTTCGGTTATATGTACTTTTACAAGATAGTTCTTTAAAGTGAGCTATGTGTTTTTCTGCAATTTTTTGCAACTAGTTTGTAATTAAGTTTGTCTAGTTAGGTAATTAATTAGTGTTTCTATTGTTTTAAGTGTTCATGTGAGTATTGTAATATTACTTTAGGCTGCCTGATAATTTAGTAATATTATTAGGTATATATATACATAATGATAATAAAAATAAGTTCGTAGTTATGAATAAACGTATACAAGTCTTAAATTATCGAACGTATTAGCTTATTTTTAGACTTTACGATGGTAGTTAAACTGATTGTCGTTGTGTATGTTTCTACGGATACTGATTCTCCAGTATACGTCGGCAGCCTGCTGTCCTCAAACTTTATTAATCCAACGGACATAGCTGTCGGTCAGCATTGTGAAGCGAAATATGAAGGAATAAACTACATATAACGTGCATATTGTTGGAATTTTTGAGCGCCATCAGTCCACAGCTGCACGAAAGCTCGAAAGCGAAACTTTAAACAAAATCAGAAAAGTAGCTTTTATTTCTAAAGCTGGTGACTGTGCGTCTTGTTACGTCAGCGAACAAAACGAAATAGCAACAGCAAGTCACCTTGAAGCAGAAACGGCTGCAAATTCTGCTGCGGACACAAACATTCAATCGTCTGAAGTTGTTCGTCGGTCAGTAATTACTAATACGACTCTGCAGTTGCGAACAACTGAGCTAAATTTACAAAGCTATATGTAATGCCCATTCATTTTACAAACTTGCAGTAAGCTGACTTTGTAGTAACTTCTCAAGTTTAATTATTTAACTTGACTAAGTGATCACAATAAGTTTATTCGTAATATTAATAAAAAAATAAAAAAAACAATAGTACATACGTAACAGCGTCCCACTCTTAAACAAGAGTGAGAACTTATTATGTATTCTTGATGAAATGAAACAACAGAAAAAATATACTAAAAAACGCCGATAGTTGTAGCATACAAATCGAAGCCAAATAAACAACAGACTTTTCGTTGCTAGCAGTTTAATGTGACGTTGAAAAACTTTAATGCTTTGACTTTCACTTCGGCATCTGTACATGCAGTAATAGTCCATATGTAGTGCAGGTTACTGCTAAGACTGCTAGGTTATTACTGCAGCCTAATGCATATGTTACGTATATATGTATTTCAGTTTAAAAGCTTATTGCCTAAAAAACGTTTCCGCGAGACTGGAAATGAAAACGTTTTGTCGTTTGCAAACGTTTAAACGTTTGTTTTTCCAAACGACAAAACGTTTGAGAATGTCGTTTGTAAACGTTAAAACAAACGTTTTTTCAAACGTTTAAACGTTTAGAATTTTGACAAGGTTCCTTAGGTAAAACTGCAGCGAAACGTTATACAAATCGTTTAGAAACACTGGTAAAACTGCAGCGAAATACTGTGCAAATCGTTTAGAAGCTTCGCTAATACTGCAATGGAATGTTGCGTAAATGGTTTAAAAACATTGGTAAAACTGCAGCGAAATGTTGTGCAAATCATTTAAAAACTTTACTAAAACTGCAGCGAAATGTTGTACAAATCGTTTCGAAACTTTGCTAACAGTGCAGCGAAATGTTGCGCAAATCGTTTAGAAACATTACTAAAACTGCAGCAAAATATTGTTCAAATCGTTTAGAAACAGTGGCAAAACTGGGGCGAAATGTTGCGCAATCGCTTTAAACTTAGCTAAAACTGCAGCGAAACGTTATACAAATCGTTTAGAAACAGTGGTAAAACTGCAACGAAATGTTGCGCAAACCGTTTAGAAACTTTACTAAAACTGCAGCGAAATGTTGCGCATATCGTTTAGAAACTTCGCTAAAACTGCAATAGAATGTTGCACAAATTGTTTAGAAACTTTACTAAAACTACGAAATGTTGTGCAAATCGTTTAGAAACTTCGCTACAACTGCAGCTAAATGTTTTGCAATTCGCTTAAAAACTCTGCTAAAACTACGAAATGTTGTGCAAATCGTTTAGAAACATTACTAAAACTGCAGCGAAACGTTATACAAATCGTTTAGAAACACTGGTAAAACTGCAACGAAATGTTGCGCAAATCGTTTAAAACCTTCGCTAAAACTGCAATGGAATGTTGCGCAAATGGTTTAGAAACATTGGTAAAACTGCAACGAAATGTTGTGCAAATCATTTAAAAATTTTGGTAAAACTGGGGCGAAATGTTGCGCAAATCGTTTAGAAACAAAATTGGTAAAACTGCAGCGAAATATTGTGCAAATCGTTTAGAAACTTGCAAAACTGGGACGAAATGTTGCGCAAATCGATTAAAACCTTCGCTAATACTGCAATGGAATGTTGCGCAAATGGTTTAGAAACTTTACTAAAACTGCAGCGAAATGTTTTGCAAATCGTTTAGAAACATTGGTAAAACTGCAGCGAAATATTGTGCAAATCATTTAGAAACTGGCAAAACTGGGACGAAATGTTGCGCAAATCGTTTAGAAACTTTACTAAAACTGCTGCAAAATATTGTTCAAATCGTTTAGAAACAGTGGCAAAACTGGGGGCGAAATGTTGCGCAATCGCTTTAAACTTAGCTAAAACTGCAGCGAAACGTTATACAAATCGTTTAGAAACAGTGGTAAAACTGCAACGAAATGTTGCGCAAACCGTTTAGAAACTTTACTAAAACTGCAGCGAAATGTTGCGCATATCGTTTAGAATGCTAAAGCTGAAACAAAATGTAGCGCAAATTATTTAGAAACTTCGCTAATACTGCAACGGAATGTTGCGCAATCGGTTTAAACTTAGGTAAAACTGCAGCGAAACGTTATACAAATCGTTTAGAAACACTGGTAAAACTGCAGCGAAATACTGTGCAAATCGTTTAGAAGCTTCGCTAATACTGCAATGTAATGTTGCGTAAATGGTTTAGAAACATTGGTAAAACTGCAGCGAAATGTTGTGCAAATCATTTAAAAACTTTACTAAAACTGCAGCGAAAAGGTTCGTATAAACCTCAAAGCAAGGAATGTTGCGTAAATGGTTTAGAAACATGGTAAAACTGCAGCGAAATGTTGTGCAAATCATTTAAAAACTTTACTAAAACTATTGCAGCGAAATGTTGTACAAATCGTTTCGAAACTTTGCTAACAGTGCAGCGAAATATTGTGCAAATCGTTTAGAAGTGCGTTGTTCTTCGCTAATACTGCAATGTAATGTTGCGTAAATGGTTTAGAAACATTGGTAAAACTGCAGCGAAATGTTGTGCAAATCATTTAAAAACTTTACTAAAACTGCAGCGAAATGTTGTACAAATCGTTTCGAAACTTTGCTAACAGTGCAGCGAAATGTTGTACAAATCGTTTCGAAACTTTGCTAACAGTGCAGCGAAATGTTGCGCAAATCGTTTAGAAACTTTACTAAAACTGCAGCGAAATATTGTTCAAATCGTTTAGAAACTTCGCTAATACTGCAATGGAATGTTGCGTAAATGGTTTAGAAACATTGGTAAAACTGCAGCGAAATGTTGTGCAAATCATTTAAAAACTTTACTAAAACTGCAGCGAAATGTTGTACAAATCGTTTCGAAACTTTGCTAACAGTGCAGCGAAATGTTGTACAAATCGTTTCGAAACTTTGCTAACAGTGCAGCGAAATACTGTGCAAATCGTTTAGAAGCTTCGCTAATACTGCAATGTAATGTTGCGTAAATGGTTTAGAAACATTGGTAAAACTGCAGCGAAATGTTGTGCAAATCATTTAAAAACTTTACTAAAACTGCAGCGAAATGTTGTACAAATCGTTTCGAAACAGTGGTAAAACTGCAACGAAATGTTGCGCAAACCGTTTAGAAACTTTACTAAAATTGCAGCGAAATGTTGCGCATATTGTTTAGAATGCTAAAGCTGAAACAAAATAGGTATTAGAAACTTCGCTAATACTGCAACGGAATGTTGCGCAAATCGGTTAACTTTAGGGTAAAACTGCAGCGAAACGTTATACAAATCGTTTAGAAACTTTGCTGGTGCAGCAGAAATCTGTGCAAATCGTTTAGAAGCTTCGCTAATACTGCAATGTAATGTTGCGTAAATGGTTTAGAAACATTGGTAAAACTGCAGCGAAATTTTGTGCAAATCATTTAAAAACTTTACTAAAACTGCAGCGAAATGTTGTACAAATCGTTTCGAAACTTTGCTAACAGTGCAGCGAAATACTGTGCAAATCGTTTAGAAGCTTCGCTAATACTGCAATGTAATGTTGCGTAAATGGTTTAGAAACATTGGTAAAACTGCAGCGAAATGTTGTGCAAATCATTTAAAAACTTTACTAAAACTGCAGCGAAATGTTGTACAAATCATTTAAAAATTTTGGTAAAACTGCAGCGAAATGTTTTGCAAATCGTTTAGAAACTTTTTGTAACAGTGCAGCGAAATGTTGCGCAAATCGTTTAGAAACTTTACTAAAACTGCAGCGAAATATTGTTCAAATCGTTTAGAAACTTCGCTAATACTGCAATGGAATGTTGCGTAAATGGTTTAAAAACATTGGTAAAACTGCAGCGAAATGTTGTGCAAATCATTTAAAAACTTTACTAAAACTGCAGCGAAATGTTGTACAAATCGTTTCGAAACTTTGCTAACAGTGCAGCGAAATGTTGCGCAAATCGTTTAGAAACATTACTAAAACTGCAGCAAAATATTGTTCAAATCGTTTAGAAACAGTGGCAAAACTGGCAATCGCAATCGCTTTAAACTAGCTAAAACGCAGCAAACTAACACGTTTAGAAACAGTGGAAAATGCAACGAAATGTTGCGCAAACCGTTTAGAAACTTTACTAAAACTGCAGCGAAATGTTGCGCATATCGTTTAGAAACTTCGCTAAAACTGCAATAGAATGTTGCACAAATTGTTTAGAAACTTTACTAAAACTACGAAATGTTGTGCAAATCGTTTAGAAACTTCGCTACAACTGCAGCTAAATGTTTTGCAATTCGCTTAAAAACTCTGCTAAAACTACGAAATGTTGTGCAAATCGTTTAGAAACATTACTAAAACTGCAGCGAAACGTTATACAAATCGTTTAGAAACACTGGTAAAACTGCAACGAAATGTTGCGCAAATCGTTTAAAACCTTCGCTAATACTGCAATGGAATGTTGCGCAAATGGTTTAGAAACATTGGTAAAACTGCAACGAAATGTTGCGCAAATGGTTTAGAAACATTGGTAAAACTGCAGCGAAATGTTGTGCAAATCATTTAAAAATTTTGGTAAAACTGCAGCGAAATGTTTTGCAAATCGTTTAGAAACATTGGTAAAACTGCAGCGAAATATTGTGCAAATCGTTTAGAAACTTGCAAAACTGGGACGAAATGTTGCGCAAATCGATTAAAACCTTCGCTAATACTGCAATGGAATGTTGCGCAAATGGTTTAGAAACTTTACTAAAACTGCAGCGAAATGTTTTGCAAATCGTTTAGAAACATTGGTAAAACTGCAGCGAAATATTGTGCAAATCATTTAGAAACTGGCAAAACTGGGACGAAATGTTGCGCAAATCGTTTAGAAACTTTACTAAAACTGCTGCAAAATATTGTTCAAATCGTTTAGAAACAGTGGCAAAACTGGGGGCGAAATGTTGCGCAATCGCTTTAAACTTAGCTAAAACTGCAGCGAAACGTTATACAAATCGTTTAGAAACAGTGGTAAAACTGCAACGAAATGTTGCGCAAACCGTTTAGAAACTTTACTAAAACTGCAGCGAAATGTTGCGCATATCGTTTAGAATGCTAAAGCTGAAACAAAATGTAGCGCAAATTATTTAGAAACTTCGCTAATACTGCAACGGAATGTTGCGCAATCGGTTTAAACTTAGGTAAAACTGCAGCGAAACGTTATACAAATCGTTTAGAAACACTGGTAAAACTGCAGCGAAACGTTATACAAATCGTTTAAAACCTTTGCTAATACTGCAATGGAATGTTGCGTAAATGGTTTAGAAACATTGGTAAAACTGCAGCGAAATTTTGTGCAAATCATTTAAAAACTTTAATAAAACTGCAGCGAAATGTTGTACAAATCGTTTCGAAACTTTGCTAACAGTGCAGCGAAATACTGTGCAAATCGTTTAGAAGCTTCGCTAATACTGCAATGTAATGTTGCGTAAAAGGTTTAGAAACATTGGTAAAACTGCAGCGAAATGTTGTGCAAATCATTTAAAAACTTTACTAAAACTGCAGCGAAATGTTGTACAAATCGTTTCGAAACTTTGCTAACAGTGCAGCGAAATGTTGCGCAAATCGTTTAGAAACTTTACTAAAACTGCAGCGAAATATTGTTCAAATCGTTTAGAAACTTCGCTAATACTGCAATGGAATGTTGCGTAAATGGTTTAGAAACATTGGTAAAACTGCAGCGAAATGTTGTGCAAATCATTTAAAAACTTTACTAAAACTGCAGCGAAATGTTGTACAAATCGTTTCGAAACTTTGCTAACAGTGCAGCGAAATGTTGTACAAATCGTTTCGAAACTTTGCTAACAGTGCAGCGAAATACTGTGCAAATCGTTTAGAAGCTTCGCTAATACTGCAATGTAATGTTGCGTAAATGGTTTAGAAACATTGGTAAAACTGCAGCGAAATGTTGTGCAAATCATTTAAAAACTTTACTAAAACTGCAGCGAAATGTTGTACAAATCGTTTCGAAACTTTGCTAACAGTGCAGCGAAATGTTGTACAAATCGTTTCGAAACTTTGCTAACAGTGCAGCGAAATGTTGCGCAAATCGTTTAGAAACATTACTAAAACTGCAGCAAAATATTGTTCAAATCGTTTAGAAACAGTGGCAAAACTGGGGCGAAATGTTGCGCAATCGCTTTAAACTTAGCTAAAACTGCAGCGAAACGTTATACAAATCGTTTAGAAACAGTGGTAAAACTGCAACGAAATGTTGCGCAAACCGTTTAGAAACTTTACTAAAACTGCAGCGAAATGTTGCGCATATCGTTTAGAAACTTCGCTAGTACTGCAACGGAATGTTGCGCAATAAACTTAGGTAAAACTGCAGCGAAATGTCGTACAAATCGTTTACGAACTTTACTAAAACTGCAGCGAAATGTTGTGCAAATCGTTTAGAAACTTCGCTAAAACTGCAATAGAATGTTGCACAAATTGTTTAGAAACTTTACTAAAACTACGAAATGTTGTGCAAATCGTTTAGAAACTTCGCTACAACTGCAGCTAAATGTTTTGCAATTCGCTTAAAAACTCTGCTAAAACTACGAAATGTTGTGCAAATCGTTTAGAAACATTACTAAAACTGCAGCGAAACGTTATACAAATCGTTTAGAAACACTGGTAAAACTGCAACGAAATGTTGCGCAAATCGTTTAAAACCTTCGCTAAAACTGCAATGGAATGTTGCGCAAATGGTTTAGAAACATTGGTAAAACTGCAACGAAATGTTGCGCAAATGGTTTAGAAACATTGGTAAAACTGCAGCGAAATGTTGTGCAAATCATTTAAAAATTTTGGTAAAACTGGGGCGAAATGTTGCGCAAATCGTTTCGTAACTTTGCTAACACTGCAGCGAAATGTTTTGCAAATCGTTTAGAAACATTGGTAAAACTGCAGCGAAATTGATAAATATGAAATTTATTGACATACAAATCCAGCAATCAAAAGTGGTCCGATTAATTGTATATAATTTTATAAAGTTAATTGTGTATCAATTCCAGTACATTACAGTTCTCCCCCGGACAAATCTAGGCGCCCGGTCGCACAAACACCCCCAGGTCCACGCCCGCTCGAAACATCATAGGAGGCCTCCGTACCCGCTGGGGATAACGGCGTTGAGCTGGTTGTGTCTGCTCCCCTTCAGGATGTCCCGTGTCCGGGGTTTGTCCCTGACTCTGTTGAGGACCCAGATCAAGGCCACTCCAAAACCAGGTTGATTCTTTTTTGTGTCTGACTGGATCTTTGTCCTGCTTCTCGTTTTTCTCAAAAGTTCGGCCGCGGATTTGATCTATGTGTCGACTAAAAATGGTGTCTCCATCGTTGACTAGAATTCGAAAGGATAATGGGCCCGTGACGTCATCTATGACTCCAGGAACCCATTTGTCACCGCTACGGTAGTTTCGTGCCCAAACCAAGTCGCCCTTTTTGAAGCTTCTAACTTTTGATCTTGTATCGTGGTAGTGTTTCTGTCTTTCTTGGTTGAACAAGATTCTAGATTCAGATGGTTTCAACAAATCTAGTTTGCTTCGCAAAACTCTTTTCATTAGCTTCAGTGAAGGTGCTTCACCAGTAGTTGCATGGGGTGTCTTTCTGTATAGAAGCAAAAAATCCGTCAGTTTCTGCTGCCAGTTCCCAGCATCTTTTTCCATCGCTTTCATTGCTTTTTTAAATGTTTGTACGAATCTTTCTGCGGCACCATTTGTCTGCGGATGGTATGGAGCGCTTCTGATGTGCCGAATGCCATGATCACTCAAAAATTTGGCAAAATCCGTAGAAACAAACTGTGACCCGTTGTCTGTGACTATCTGTTCTGGCAACCCATGCTCTGAAAATATCCATCGTAAAATTGAAATTGTTTCGTTGGTGTTTGCGATAGATACAGGTCTGACTTCAGGCCACTTTGAATATGCATCCACCAAAATGAGGCACATTTTTCCTTGAAATGGCCCCGCGAAATCCATGTGAAGTCGTTGCCATGGCTTTGCTGGAACCTCCCATGGGTGGAGTGGTGCCACAGTGGGCATATTTTTTTCTTTTTGACAGTTAACACAGTTCTGGGCTGTTCGTTCTAACTCTGTATCTAGGCCTGGCCACCAAACATATGATCGTGCTAGTGCCTTCATGCGCACTATGCCTGGATGGGTGAAGTGTAACAGTCGTAGTACTTTTTCTCGGAGTTTGGCCGGGACGACAACACGATTTCCCCAAAGAATCTTGTTCTGTCGATAACTCATGGGAACGCGTTTGGTATGGTTTCATATTTTCTTCTTTGATTTCCGTTTCTGGCCAGCCCGCAAGTGTCATATCTAGCACTTTAGCCAACAAAGGGTCCCTTCTTGTAGCTTCTATTATCTGTGAACTTGTTAACAGAGTTGTTTCAATTTGGTTTATTGCAAGAATCTTTGCATCTCCGTCATCCAACTTTTCCTCTGGTAACTGCTCTTTAGCAATAGGAAGCCTCGACAAGACATCTGCATTACCATGCTGCGTCGTTGATCTGTAGCTAATATTGTATCGGTAGCCCATCAACGCCAGGGACCATCGCTGAATTCGCGCTGCAGCCATTTTCGGAATTGCTTTGTCAGGATTCAGAAGCATGACCAACGGCTGGTGATCGGTCATCAATGTAAAATTATTTCCATACAGATACTGATGAAATTTGTTTATGGCCCACACAATACTCAACGCTTCTTTTTCAATCTGGCTGTAATTCAGTTCAGCTTTATGTAAGGTTCTAGAGGCAAAAGCAATAGGCTTTTCAGTTTTATCTGGAAAAATATGCGATAAAACAGCCCCAAGTCCTACAGAAGATGCATCACAGT
>JASANF010003446.1:0-13198 GCA_030248245.1 Trissonchulus sp. WLG1_4 | reverse complement strand
CAACTGTCTTGTACTTTTAAAAATATTAAACTAGCGAGATATTGTTGCGCGGCCGCTGAAGCGGCCGTGCATGCACTGAAACCGAAAATGCATGCAAATCATGCTCAGTTTCAGTGCATCGAATTGCACTGCTGATGCTTACCAGCTGCAGCATGTCTACATAGTACATGCGTTGTGTGTGGGCATGTGTGTGCGTGTGTGTGTATGCGATCAGATTAACATTGTGCAAGTGAACTGCTTGTATCGAAATGAATTGAACTTGCCACTTGGCACATAGGTACATATGTGTTCATGTGGTGTGTGTAGAGCTTACTGGTACTAAATAGTGCAGTTATACTTAATAGAGCTGGGGAAGTTATAGCCAGCTTTCATTTGAAGCAAGGTAGAGGCACCTATGCAATACAGTCACGACTCACGACTAATGTAAAACTGTGATCAACGCTTTAGCAAGACTCACAAGAGGTACATAAGAATACAGCATAAATACGTGGGCAGCAAGTAGACTCTGGGGGCTGGGCCTCTGGCGGAGGGTGGTGCTGAGCAACATTTTCAGTTTTCACATTTTGCTCCGTGAGCCACCGTTTTTGCTTGGTGAGCCACCAAGTTTGGCTTTGTGAACCACTTTCTTTCGTAGGCATCTGAGCGAGGGGGATGGCGGACCCGTCTAGACCTCCATAATCCCGCTCTACGCCCATGTAGACCAAAAACCGATAAATATTCTACGTAGCAACAGTCTTGTCTTTGCAATTAAATTGCAATTGGTCATTGGTGCCTTGTGCGCATAAACTGTGTCATAAACTTAATTCTCAACAAACTGCTAGAAGTACATATGTATCATAGGGTTCTAATACATATCTATACCCAACAGGAAGTGCACAAGCCTTTGTTTGTTCCATCTGGAAATTGTACAAAAGTCACAAAAATATTACAACAATATAGCACATATGAGAAGCTCGTCGTCGGGAGTGTCCTCAACTCCCAATTATGTTTTACTATAAGTTGTGTGAGCGACAAGGCTTATACTGTTAGGTAAAAGTGTAGCATCATGAAAATAACTATGCTCGAACAAATGACATGTACATACAAATGAGAGTTCGGGCCAACAGAACTCGCGCTGTGGTGTAGTGGTTTTGCATGAGGTTCGATTCCTGACGCCAGCTGTCTTTCTTTTGTGAATGTGGAATTTGTTAACCCCCGGTTCATCTTCGTAGACTACATTTATATACTGTATATATTTTTGTGTACTAACTCATTTTTTTTAATAGTTACCGAAACTGTCAATTTGGAACTGAAGTTCAAATTGAGTAATTATGTCACTGGAATTATGTGTTCACGAATAAATTATGTATGTTAGTTATTTCTGTAGCATTGTACTATTTTTGAACATTTTTATGCAGGCCGCGCTACATTTACCGAAACGGTAAAACAATACTAACTGTCATCCTGTGAAAATACATACGCTCGTCAACAAAAGTGCTTGTTTTATCAATATTCAATATATACATACCAGTATTGGCATTATCAAGAGCACATAGAATTGCACTATACCTACTCTTTTGCATTACGTACTCTTGATGTTTCAGCTCGTCATGGCATTTTATGGGCCCTGATTTACATTGTAGCTGAAATCATAATTCTGCTTTTCTTGCTCACTTGGATACCAAAAAAGATCAGTCGTAAGTGACCATACAATGTTTTTGGTTTACCTTTTGCATTTAGCGCCGGATTTAAACGGTGTGATCTGTATCAATTACGTAATACGCAATTGCGCAACGTGTCAAAGACATTGGACCCGCCAGACTGGACCTAAAAAAACTCTAACATGACTCGACTCAACAAAGTCAGACCCGGCTTGTGACTGAACTTTCTATAGAAGCTCCTTGAACACCGAGTCACATTTTGTTTTTTAATTGTTTTAATTTTTAATTATTTTTAATTTTAATTAGTTTAATTTTTTTAAAAACATCAATTAAAATTTATTTATTATACGAAAGTAACAAATAAAAAAAATAAATTTTTACCTCTTTCACGGAGAAATTTACGGAGAAGTTACAGAAAAGTTCACGGTTCAGAGAAGGGAAGAAAAATAAATGTATAAATCTTTCAGGACTTATTCACGGAGAGCAGGACGATCAACATCATGTCTATATTCCGGTAAGCCAAGATACCGGTTTTGGGCCACACGGCACAACCGGTGCACCGGATACCGACTATTCCAGAGCCACAACTGATGCTGACCAAAAACGGGTTCCGGTTCAGGTTCGCAGATCTGGTTCCAGGACTTCGAGTGGCAGCGGGTCGTATTACGGAGGGAAAGGAGCACCGGGAGGAACCGGAACCGGGCAACCTGTGGGCGGGTGGACACCGGTCAGCGGACCGACACCGGTGGGAGGCACCGGGCAAAGCCAACCTGTCACTCACAGCTCAGCCAGACCGTATGGGGCCAATAGTTATACCAGTAAAGTCGGCACCCCCTACGCCGAGAGAATGGAAATTTTTTCCCCCTACGACCCTCTACACCGGTCCGGACCCGATCCGTACCGGTATTTCGGGGACGATATTTTGTCCGCTTCCGTGGACCAGCCGCCGGGAACACCGATTGTGATCGAGCACCAGTACAGCCGGGATTGCATTTTTACGGGTTATGGGGGCGGCACCGAAGGGAGTCCGGAACCACCCGGCCAGGTGCGGAACCGGAGACAACGAGAAAATGAAC
Organism: Trissonchulus sp. WLG1_4; assembly: GCA_030248245.1. Taxonomy (NCBI): domain Eukaryota; kingdom Metazoa; phylum Nematoda; class Enoplea; order Enoplida; family Ironidae; genus Trissonchulus; species Trissonchulus sp. WLG1_4. The sequence continues at coordinate 10,482 of JASANF010003446.1, read as the reverse complement.
CGGTTGGGGGCGGCAGACAGCCTAAGTCGACAGTGATCGAAAGATACACTGATAGGTCAGTCAAAATGGTTTTGGCGCTATTGTCTTTGACTTTGATAATTGATTCCCTCTATGATTTTTTGCTTGAGTCAACTCATACTTACATATGTATTTATGCCCGCTCAGCCGACAAAATCACGAAATAATCACAAAACAAGCTGATCTTATATATCATCAGTAGCGTGCCTTTCACACACCGCATTCATTATTGAAAACTGGCAGAATTACACAGCGTTACTGTACTACAGTAGTATCTCTTTTCCCTTCGATTAGGACTATTCAAATTAATCAATTTTGTTTTAACACTTCATATGTTCCAGTGTTTTTAGATCTGTAATTCAGCGGTATAAAGCTGGCCAAGAATCGAAAGCAGAAGCGAAGAATATACTTGACAAACTACAAGCGAAAACAAAAAATGAAGAAAAGTACCATCGCCAAGCTTCACCCCAAAAAATACGTGGTCAGTGCTACAAAACAGTTAATTAGTTATATTTACTTTTTGAATACATATTAGCTGCCTTGCCTTATAAGGGTCAATTTATCCTTGCAGCCGTATGTCCGTTCTGCCGGCAAAATTAACAAGCCCAAGCTAGGGCCTGTACTCAACTTTCCAATTCTTACAATCAAAAGTATATAATAGCTTCTCACTCTATATAGAAGAAGAGTGAGACACTCTCCAGCCTGCCTGTGTTCTAGCACAGGCAGATGCGCTGGTCGTTTTCACGCTACATGTTGACATTCTATGCAACATGTGACTGGCCAATCAGCGCGTAGATTCCCTGCGTAACACACTTTAGTATATAATCGCTGATGCGTTGATAAGCATTAAGATAGGGATAAAAGCTTAATAACTCATTATTTATTCATAGTCTGCTTGTAAAAACATTAAAAAAGGTTTGCAAATACCGTTGGGGATATTTTGACAAACTTTCAGCAAAATTGATTGAGAAACTTTTGAGATATAAACTTTTCTGAATTTCTTCAAAGTTTCTCAATCAATTTCGCTGAAAGTTTGCCAAAATATCCCCAAAGGTATTTGCAAACCTTTTTTAATGTTTTTACAAGCAGACTATGAATAAATAATGAGTTATTAACCCTTATCCCTATCCAGTTTTATGATTGGAGCACGTGCACAGGCGTCTGCCAATCAGAGAATAGAAGCTCGCTTCTGATTGGCCAGTCACATGTTGCATAGAATGTCAACATGTAGCCTGAAAACGACCAGCGCATCTGCCTGTGCTAGAACACAGGCAGGCTGGAGAGTGTCTCACTCTTCTTCTATATAGAATGAGACGCTATTATGTACTCTTGTTACAATTGTTCAAATTGTAACTGCAAAATCAGGTGATTCGCTACGAATTCATTACAAATCACCGTCCACTGCACTTACAGTTGTATGAGTATGTATAAACTGTGACTAAGTATCAATCGACTCCAAAGTTACGTCCAGTTTTTTATCTCAGATACGTCACCTGTTTTTTGGCCACGACAGCGTTGTCCGGCGGAGGGACGCAGACCGGGTGGCACCGACACTAGCACTACTTCCGGCAGCAAACTTTTTGTGCCGTGCAAAATGCAGGGTGACATTGCAGGTACAATTTTACCTACAGTCTGACCAGAAATTCTTGAACCCTGAGACTAAACAGGCACCGTGATTTTTGTGACTACTGCTCTACTCTTGATGCTCGCAAATTAATCTTTTCGTAATGAAATTGCGTGTTTTTTTTGTCTCAGGGTCAGCATTTTTTGGTCAGACTTTAGTTCATGCTTGTCCTCGAAAAAATGTCTGTAAGCTAGTGCAAGAAACATGTAGAGCAATCATAGCTGAGCATAATACACGTCAACAATTATAGCTACTAGCTAGCATGCGGGACATAGAATTTAGCATTTTTTTCAGCAGCACTATATTTCTTCTACACTATATACTTCTGAATGTTCTGTACTGGTTGTTGCAGGGTCGATTCATACTTACAGCCGTATGTCCGTTCAGCTGGCGGAATGACGCATTTTAATAAAAACTTCACCCTAATACTGAATACCCTATACTGATTTTATTTCAGAAGAGTCACCGAATCTGACCCCAACGTCTGACTGCACTGCGGATACATTCAAGGCGCAGCTCGCTGTAAAGCATTTGAAGTCTTCGGCCCAAACTCCGAGGCAAAAAAACTACGCCATGGTTTTGGAGAAATACTTAACTCACAGCCAAAAAGTATTCATAGCACTAGAAAAGGGTTTGTTTTGCTAGACCAATTTTTGCGCCTATTTTCAGTTTAAATGGTATCAAGAATTTATATTCAGTTTTTTAAGAAGTCTTGAAGAAAAAACATTTTAAACACTATCAGTGCAAAGTTTGAGAATGATTAATTTATTTAGTAGATTTGGCTACATGTCATATAGTTTGTTTCATTACAAACTTTATACAGCATTTAAACATTTTTCAGCACCGCAACTCTCGCTATTTGGAAATCCTTAAACGGATGGAGACAAAGAATCATTGTGCAGCAAAGCCAGACAAAATAGCTGCTATTCACGACAAGCCGAAAACGTTTGACCATTTATGCCACAAATATGGTAATAAAAGTATTATATGTATGTATTTATGCTAATCAAACAACTAACTCACTCTTAACTAAAAGTGTTAGCTACAGAGACTGAAGCCCTGAGGTACAGACTACAGATGTCGTGTGCCACTTTGAGATGCATATTGCATTTAGGCTCGATTCATATTTTCGTCCGTATGTCCGTTCAGCCGGCAGAATGACGTCCCTAGCAGCCTAGTGCAGTGGATCAGCCAGCGCCTGTGACGTCATTATTTCGTCATTATGTCGGCTGAACGGACATACGGCAGTAAGTATGAATCGAGTCTTAAAGTTATGTACCACGTCATACTTGACATTATGGGGTCGAAGCAAAAAACGTTTCATTGCATTGATTTGCATTTAGGTGCAGTGGCTTCAATCAGACTAACTCTAAGCCATTTACCTAATTCGATTTGGCACATTGTGTGTGGTGAATGCATTTTTTTATTTTTTGTTTTTATTCCTTTTTTAGATTCAGACTTTCTTTCTCCCACTTCAGCAATATCTGACAGTCAACTTTCGCCTCAGGCGACTCGATTTTCAGACATGAGCCTTGGAAAAGCATCTAAATTTGTGGCCAAAAAATTACAGAATTCTACAAAATCATTGAAAGAATTGACAAGTCGATATCTCAAAACCATTCGAATGCATCCGGTAGAAGCCAATGAGAAACCGAGAAATCGAAAAACAAATTTGAAATCTCCCAGAACTCTTGAGCGTGAAATTTATTGTCTGCAGAAACTAGCCAATGCATACGGAAGTGGTGTTTGAACATTAGAAATTAAAATAGGTTAAAAATGAAGATTTGCTGAAATTACTTATCAATAAAAGGTTCATAATCGTTGGGTTAAGTTGTACTTTTACTCTGCTTAGTCTAAAGTGTTGCAGATATATCACCTCCACCTGATCGGCCAGGTTTTGGAATCGACTGATAATGATTCCTAGCAACTCTGTAGTCAAGAGGATGGTAATAATAAAATATTATATAAAAATTGTATTATATTGTGCTGTGGCACAACAGGAAAAATAGTCTGACAAAAAGTGAGCTGCTGGGAATCGACGAGATCAGCTCACGGTCACCAACCGAATAAACTAACCGCTCGACTATACAGGTATACAGTTCCTTGGTTTGCTACGCTAATGCTTCATTGCAAAGTAGTAACATCACATTTCTATTCCTAAAATCGACAATACAGCTCTATCTGCTTCCAAACGGACACAACAATAGAACAATTTAAATTTTCATAATATAATTTCTTCATTCTAAAGTTCCAATTGCGGAACGCTTTTGACTGAGGTCTTGCACTGTAATGTGACCGGCCGCGAAAGCCGCCGGCCGGGCCGGCGGAGAAGTTCGGCCGGCCGTCCGGCCGGTAAAAGCCGGCCGGCCCATGAAAACCGGCCGGCCGGCCGAGTTTTTGGATAAAACCAATTGATCCAAGTTCAGAGTGTCAAGTGAATGCTTGATACTTACTGAATATTTTTGCCGAAAACTTGTTTAAGATAAATATGATAGGTAATAAATATATTGTTTACGCAGGCCGCGCAACTTGAGGTGAAAAGACTGACTTGCTTGCAAGACAATACACTATGAATCGGCAATTAATGACTTTATTTATGTCTGCTCATTGTGATTAACCTTAATTCAAGATTTGCAAAACATGCTCTTGAAATAGAGTCTTGACTTTTGAGCTATTTAGGTTCTGCTTTCGATTCAAAACATACAATTAAACCAGTAAACCCCTTAATTAAGAACAAATGTTGAAACGCGCTAATGACGTTTCGAACAAAAAAACTGTTATTTTAGAGTTATAAAGTTGCGGTGGTCGGCAAAAATTATATAAAAGATCCACACTTAGTTTGACATGACCAGTTTAATGTCAATCTTAAGTATACATTGACTGGGATTCGCAAAAGGTATTTAATTTTAAACTTTGTCTATAATGGTCTTTTCGAACAATTGCCTAACTCATACGATCACGTTTCGGATTAAACTGGGAACACTTTCTGTGAATTGCACCCATTGTGAGGTCAATGAACAATATGTTTTTGCTATACCTGTTTTTTAGTTGCTGAAATACCCTCTAGTGCATTTGATTATAAAATGCAGATTTTAGTATATATACTAAAATTTTTTTTGTATACTATAGGACACCTTGAGGGAATTTATCGGTGGCCTACTGTAACCTATTTTATTCAAATTTTAATACAACATTTTATTTTTTAAAAAGTAGTCAGTTTGCTTCAAATTGTCGTTTTTATTACATACTTTTGTGAAACGTACAACTAAGCAAAAAGGCTTATTAAAACAAGTTGCCCTAACAGGGGCATGGTTCCTTCCCCGAGACGCAAGATTCATAGGTATATATTTCCACCAGCATTTCATTAGCTTTATTCTTATCAGAAAGCAATATCTCCTTCAGTTGCTTCTTTATACATGCAACAGACTAATCCAACAAGCTCAATCTGCGGCAAAAGCATTCAGTAAGCATCAAGAATCTGCTGTTAAGCACATTGGCCAGAGGCCATCGTAAACCTGTTGGGCAGCTACAGAATAAGTGCCTTAAACAGCGAATCTTTTTACAGCAACTTAAACTGCAAAATCTGAGACAAGTTTCGGTAATTAAAAGTAGTTTAGTAAGTTATAGGTAGGTAGCTTAATATTAACTGACGTTACATAACTAAAGCTCATGTTTACTGATGGAGTGATTACGTGTAGTCAAGCATAATCACCATTCACTTATGCCCTCTTGTGGTCGAGTTGTTAGTTTATTAGATTTGCAACCATGGCGGCACCGGTTCGATTCCTAGAAGACGACTTTTTGTCAGCCTTTTGCATTTTCAATTTACGCTCACACAACCATGAAAGTAGCAACTCAGTGTGATGAATAGGTACCTCTATAGTGTCGCTTTTAACGTGTGTGAATAGGTGCACCGCTGTGTTCATGTACATACGTAAATGTGTGTATTACACTGTATTATGTGGTGCAACTGGTGGGTTGTGCAGTAGGTCTGAGCGTACTGTAGACACTGATGGCACACCGACAGTACAGTTACGTAACTGTACAGTCGGTGCAACCACTACTTAGGGGTTACGGTAGTTGTAAACATTTTTAATATAAAATTTAGATTATTTTTTCACCAATTTTTTTTAAGTTTATGTTTAATTTAAGTTTTATATTTACATTAACAAAAATTTATTCTGTAATATTCTTCTAAAATTAAAATTTATGTAAAAATTAAGTACGTACCTACCCGATTGTTATTGTTCGGCCATTGGCCGTTCTGTATTATTGTGCGTACGTACGTGTGTGTGTGTGTGTGTGTGTGAATGCAGTCTCAGCCTCTGGGCTGAGCTAGCCCTGATGGCCTGGCGGGCCTGTGCATGTGTGTGTGTGTGTGTGTGTGTTTGTATGTGTGTTGCCTGTGCGTGTGTGCACAGGGCAGGGCTGCAAGATTTGCAGCCCTGCATTATTGATGTTTTTGTATGCGCTGGCGGTGCGCAAAATCCGCCATGTTTAATTTTACAGGCTTAGTTTAGGTTATGGTGGTGGGTTTTTTTTGTATATGTAGTTTTTTGAGGCATGAGTTTTTAGTTTTTGCAGCATGGGTGGTGGAGCATGGGTGTGGTGTATTATTGTAGATTAGTTTTTCTTTTGTGGTAGTTTTAGTTTGATTTGGTCACCCAAAAAAAAACAGTAGTTTATCAAAAACAGACCTTCCTATTTTTTCACTTTTTCAACTACTATTTTTTGGGGTGAGGACTTTTTAACTTTGTTGTTAACTATGTACTAATGTTATGTTATTATTTCAGAGATTATTTCCGGTAACTTGCGCCCCCCCCCCCCCCGCCCGGGCCGAACCGAAGGTAAAGGTTTTCTTCAACACATATTACGGTTAAATTTTCAGGTTTAACGTTTGAGAGTGGTGTTTGTAGACACGGTAAGCCTGAAAATTTAACCGTAATATTTGTTGCATTATTAAAGTTTTTGTTCAGTGTATATGTAATATATATATATGTGTGTGTGTGTGTGTGTGTATATCGTAGATGCACACGGGATCAAAGGTGGGAATTAAAGGGTGGATGGTTGATGAAAATATTTTTTTAAAAGTTACTTATTTTCATGTTTTTCACGTAATCGAACAGGGGGTTGATACCCTTTCATATGTGTGCATCTATGATATACTTTAATAGTAGCTACACACCAATTTGCAGAATTGACTGGGAAGTTGTATAGTAAGGGGCCATTGCAAAATTTTTCAGTTTTGTTTCAATTCTAAATTTTAATTGATGTGCTTCAGAACAATGACAAGAACTGTGACTTGATTTAGGGTCTTGACCTTAAATGACCACGTATTGTTTGCGTGTGTCAGTGCACATATGTGGGTGTGTGCCTATCTAGTTTTACACAGGGACTATTATTATGTTTTGGGCGGGTAGTGTTGTCAATCAAATAAGGAAAAGTCACCACCTTTATGTATTTTGCATACGTATTTTCGCACCTAATTTGATTGATGATAGGTTAAGACGATCTCTTCATTAGTGGTTAGTATAAATAGAGAGCCAACTTGAGTAGTTATTAGTTTACATGATGGACTGGTTTCTTCTGCTGCGTAAGGCTTTGCCGACTGTTGTTGTTGTAGTTATATTTTTTCCTATTTTTTATACTGTAGTCAAGCTTGTACCGCGTAATTCTGTAGGTAAGGTTAACCTGCATTGTGGCACAGCTTGCAATAACTCAAAGACAGTCACTCAAAATTTAAATCTTTGCTTACTTAATAGTAGTGACGTTGCATTTTGCAACGGGGTTGAGAATTTTTGTAGGTTTAATTTGAGTGAAACAAAATTTCTTGCAAAATTTCTCAGCAGATGTTTTGATGGACCGCATTGTGGCCTGCAACCCTTGGGTTATATTCTTCGTGTTAACTTCAACGATACTTGCGCGTTTACTGCTAGTTATAGTAGTCATATTACTGTATGTTATAATAGGAATTTGGTATTAACGAATGCGCGCGTGTGTGGTGAGTCCCTTCATCCTGAGGAACTAAGTAGGGTGTACCATATATTGCTTGTGCATATATGGGCACATAATTTTTAGGCATTGCATAGTGTTTAAAGAATCCGTTTACGTACATCTAAAATTTTAAACATTATTTTAGAAATTTAACTAGCATTCTTGCATATTAAATATGTCTGCTGAAAAGAAGAAGTGCTACTACTGTGACAAACTGATTAGTGCTTCCAACTTTAGTCGGCATCAAAAATTACATTTTCGTACCGGCTGGATTCCCGTTACTTTTTTTGCAACTGATACAGCGCAAACGGAGACGGATTCATTTGATACTAGGCCAAGCACGGCTGCAGCGTCAGCTACACAACTAAATAATTTCGAGCAGGCTATTTTAAATAACTTACACTGGATAATCGCAAATTGTCCAGCTTGTTTTGATTCAAATTTACATTTAACTATTGAAAATCATTATTGCTGCTTCAGCAAAGAAGAAATTCTTCATTATTTATTGGATCAAGCTCTATCATTTACTGGTGTGAGCCAGCTATCCCCCTTTGAGCGCATACGTATGCTTGCTGTACTATATCCGTACTTGTAGTTTGTATGTGTGTGTGTGTGTGTGAATGTCTTACGCATAAATGTGTAGTATTCTAATTTAAAATGAGTGTTGAGCTTAATGACCAGTTATTAAAAATATACACCAAACCCTCCAACCCCGGCTCGTTTGGGGGTGTAGAACGCTTGTACAAAGCTGCACTATCGCAAGGGTTATCTCTGACTCGTGAAAACGTCAAGTCTTTTCTAGCCACTGTTGACTCTTATGTACTGCATAAGCAAGCAAGGTATAAGTTTGCTAGAGGGAGAGTAGCAGTCACTACTTTGGATGAGCAATGGCAGGCAGATTTAGCAGACTTATCCATGTTTTACCGCAGTAACTGGGGTATGCGTTATCTTTTAGTTGTTATTGATGTGTTTTCAAAGTATCTGTGGGTAGTTCCTTTAAAAAAGAAGTCGGGAAATCTTGTTGCTAGCGCATTCGATCACATTTTTGCTGAAACTAAGCGTAGGCCTGGATATATGTGCACAGATAAAGGCACGGAATTTTTATCACGAGAAACCCAAAAAGTTTTTGAAAAGGAACGGATTGTGCACATCTATCCCCAACGGTCAGACAGTAAGTGCGTGGTAGCCGAACGTGTTATTCGTACGCTGAAAACTCGTTTGTTCAAGTTTATGACTTACAATAAAAGTAAACGGTACATTGACGGTTTACAGGACATAGTTAGTAGCTACAATAATTCAGTGCACAGATCAATTAAGATAGCACCAGCAGAAGTGACGTGGGACAATCAGTTACATATTCGTAAAATTCTATTTCCGAAAAAGAAGCCGGCTAAAATATTTTTTAAATATAACATTGGTGACTTGGTTCGAGTCCAGGAAACGCGCAAAACTTTTCAAAAAGGATATAAGACGCATTTTTCAAAAGAAAAGTATACAATTTTTCGTCGGCTACACAGATACCCCCCGCAATATAAATTGAAAAGTTTAGATGGGGCTTTAATTGCAGGTTTATATTACGATCCAGAATTAGTACGTGTGCTCACTTAATCTAATGTACGTCGTACTGTCTAGTCGTGCGTGTAGGAATTATTTTTCCTACAACAGCACTGTACAGTTTTCTAATGTATTGGACATGCCTGTTAGTGGGTTCAAGAAAGTGGCCCTGACTGAATGTTTTGTACGTGGTCAGATTACGGTTCCTAAAGTGCTAGTTTATATGGAAAGTAATATTGTAGAAGAGTCATCTGTGTGCGGTGGGAGACGTCGATTACTAAGATTGTTTGAACTAGATTCTCACGTTTCATTTAACAGCTTAGAGTACTATCCGCTGAATGTAAATTGCCTTCATGATGTTTCTTTAGCTATTGCCCCCCACGATTCCAGTGTCAGCTTTGCAGACCTTTTCGATTTCGAGATCGTCGTTAAACTTCATCTTTCTCGTAGTTGTATAGACTAAGCAGCCAGCAGCACGATTACGCTTTAGTTGTTAACTATGACTCGTCATGTCTTGTTGCTCTAACCAGATTTTGTCCTATTATCAAATGCCCACACTTTCTTCTGAACCGGCGGAGTTCAAACGTGGAAATCGGTCATTAAGTTTTCGCAGAGCTGTCACTCTGTCTAAGCGATCTACCGCTGGTAGACACGTTGTCAAGAAATCGCGCAAGCGCTCTAAACGAAGCAAGGTCACCAAGCGCACCGCCAAAACTGTTCTCAAGGGAACCAGACGGCTGGGGTCTCGAAGTCGAAAGGCTTCTCGTCGTCGTAAGCGGTCTGCTGTGTTCAAAAAACGCAAAGTCACGAAGTCTGCAGCCAAGAAGAGGTCAGGGCGAAAGGGCCGCAAAGAAAATTTTTAAGTACAATGAAACGAAAGTGTCACACTGATAATAGCGCCAAGAGTTTTCTGCAGGGCGATGGTGGGGGAAGTGCGCACTGTGTCAAATCTGAATTTAATTTGTTCGCGCAAGTACCAAAACAGCATCAGGTTGACGATTCAAGGTGGTGTGTGTCGCCTTGTGAAACACATTTGCCGTCCGAGTCTGCATCGAGCTTGGACTTCAAAATAGGTTCTACTCCATCTGCCTTTCTTGATCCTAGCATGTTCCTTCGCTTAATTTGTCAAGTGTTGCCTGAGAATGAGATTGAAGACGGTGGTGAGACTCTTGTAGCTATTCCGATTAATAACTTTTTAAACTCTTTGTTTAGCTCAGTAGAGCTATGGTTTAATGGCGTGCAGTTAGGTCCGCCTAGAAATCTGCATGCTTACACTTCCTATTTCACTGCAC
>JASANF010003445.1:0-16006 GCA_030248245.1 Trissonchulus sp. WLG1_4 | reverse complement strand
ATTATTATTATTATTCATTAATTTTTGCACAAATGGACTCTTCTGCACCTCAGGACTTTTATACATTTTTAATTTAAAAAATATTTCAAGAACGGATATTTTAAAAAATATGTAACTTTAAAATTTTAGCGGTCCAAAGGCCAAAAATTAATGTCCAGCACACCTTTCGCATCTCAGGAGATGACAAATTCTTATTTTACAATTTTAGAATTTTTTTAAAGTCTTTCGGTCAAGAGGAGTCCAGTGGTGGAAAATTTTTGCAAATTATGCATTTTACAAAATTTTATAAAATTTAGGATATTTATGATCGATAAAGTAAAGAATATATAATTAACCACTGTTCCATAAGCACCATGGCTGGTATTCAAACAACTGTAGATATAAATCGATCCTCATCCGTTTAGTCGTTTTTTTTATTTTGCATAGCAAACCAATTCGTTTTTCTCTAGCTAATACAAATAGATATTCTAGCTACTTTATGTAACATTAAGCTTAGACGAGTTTTTTCTTGTCTTCGATGTCTACCTTACCTAATTTGAAATTCAAGTCCTAAATTGTCGGTAAGATTTCTTCCGTACCGTTAATTAGCTTGTCACTCTTATCCGACTGAGCAATCAGTATATTATATTCGTTTTACCAGCTATATACCTATACGCCTCTACTATTAATATCGTACATATATACGTACTGACTACAGACGTAGCTTACCATATGATGAGGATTTGAAAAACTAAAACAAGTTATGTTCCCTGCCAAAGTATATAGATAAATATTGACTCTTAATTGAATGCTGACTGACGTATATAATAGTACTCAGGATTTATGCTCTAGCCTGAATTAGGTCCACGGGGCATCTAATGAGTACGTATACATGTATCATTCGTACGTATTATATCCCTATAGCTTATGGAATAGTGATATGAAATGAAGGCCAACATTTACTTTTTAAGCTAATAAATAGTACGGGTTTCACAGAAGGTGTGTTTGACTTAAACTCAGTCTAACTAAGTTTGAGTGCCTGCTGTCTAAAAGGGGGGGGGTGCCGACCCTTCCCAGGGGGACCCCCAATGTCCCGTATCCGGTACTTTTCCAAGAATCCGGCGCCCATTTTCCGAACAGTGCCGGATATGACAGTGGCCTTACGGGACCCTTAATATCACTGGCCTTGACTGTGTCATCCAATATGGATAGTCTTTTAATTTATTTCAGTCTACACTGACCTACGAGAAGGTGGAGAACCATTCTTGCGCCTATGGCAATTATACCTTCAGAAACGTGCGACCGGGATTGTATCATGTGGCTGTAAGTCTGTCAACTTGTCTTGAACTTTGAACTGTAGCAAACTTTTGGACTCCCATTGGTTTGTTAGTCTCTGTTTTTGTGTCTTGGAGCATTGTGTGTGTCTTAGGTAAAGCCACGTTACTATTAGTTATAAATCAGAAATAAGCAATTAGTTATTGTAATTTTTCCAAAATGTTTTATCGTTAAACACTGCGTGACCTCACGTTGTAGATCTAGTCTAACTAGTGTAAACTAGACGCACTAGTCTTGTAATAATTAATAGGAGATAAACTATCCTAAGCAAAATGATAAATATAATAATCCAGATTTTAATATACCAAACGAAAGCTTATGTACGCTGTTTGGCCAAAAAGCACCGGTTTACTCTTTAACTAGAGGGACCCGCTTTCCACCCCTTGACCGAATTTTAGGGGAAATCTTCCCCACCATCCCCTCCAAATATTACTTCATCAGAAACTTTTTCATATTTTTTGTCTATTTGGGGATCCGTGTATTTGCTTCACGTACATATCCCTAACATACTTGACGCACTAAACTTGTAATAAGAAATAGCAATGACAAAAAATTGCATGCGTAATAAAAAACATAGCCAGCAATGAGTAAATCAGCAACTAAAGTCTGACAAAAAACGGTTCGCCAGACGCCACGTCCTTATTTTAGTGGCATGATTTCTGCGACTACTTGCTGTACTCTTGCCAGTCAAAATCTATTCTTTTCGTAACGAAATCACATGTTTCGTTGTCTCAAGTGGTGCAACTATTTTTTGTCAGACTTTAGGTAAGTGCTTATATTTGAGTTATTTTTATCAAAATTTTGCGTACCCCTGGACCAAAATCCAATTCTTGAGATCATCCTAGACGCCCCATATTCATAATACCCCCCGGGTTAAAAGGTAATAAATAACCAGTAAAAAACAACTCTTTAAAAGAATTTAGTTGCAGTTTTGGATAAGTTTCATTTTGCCGGTTTGTGTTTAGGTGATGGCGGATCGTTACAGTGTTTTGTCAGACGACACGGAGGTGTGTGTGTGTCCTGTGCAAAAATCGCAGAGAATTTGCAGTTGTAAAGTGGCCGTGTATCCGGACGTGCGCATGAGAGGTTTGGTTTGACTGATTTACTGATTATTTGTTACGTTTGTGCTATTTTCCATTTAACAGCAAATGACAATGCTTTAGGGCTCCGGTCGAACTAGTCTAAACTAGACGCACTAGTCTTGTGAGTAAAGTAATAATAATAATAATAATAAAGCATGATAATGAGATTGCCAGAATATTGTCCGCGTGTTATTTTCCATTCAACAGTAAATGACGACACGTTGCTTTAAGGCTCTAGCCAGGTCGAACTAGTCTAAACTAGACGCACTAGACTTGTGTATAATAATAAAGAATGACATTATGTGATTGTCCGTGTGCTATTTTCAGCCATTGACGACATTGAAGCAGAACTGGTGCCGGCTGGGGGGCCGGTGGGGGGGCCACGGGACGATGGCAACGCCAGTCTGACCAATGAGGGGGGCCCCGGCAGTGGGCCTAAAAGCGGTCTGCTGATTGTGCTTCTGGTCACTCTGCTGGTGGTCATGTTACTGCTGTTTGTGTCCGTGGCCTGCTTGCTATACAAACGGAAACAGCGACGAAGCAAAGGTGCCCGGGGGGGATTGGGAATGATTGGGATTTGAGGGCAAGGGGGGCATACAATAGGCGAGGGCAAACCCCCCCCCCCGATTCTCAAAAAGTCTGACTTTTTAAACTTTTAAACCGTACTGTTTGCTGGATCAATGCAGAATAGACAGTGAACTAATTTGACAGACTGATTGACTTTATAATATTTATCCCCCCTTTCGTTTTTATTACCCGGTCGCAACATATTTCAGATCCGTCACAAATTGACCATGGTCGGCCGAAATAAAAAACACATCTGCAGCATTTTTTCTTTCCTGGAGTCTGCTTTGTGGCTTAATAGTGATGTTGCGTTTCTAATGCGAATTTTGTTGAAATTGCTATGAAGTGCATTCATTTTAGCCCATTACAAAAAATAGAAATCCCCTCGAAATTTTAGTTGTTAGTTTTTTTTGTTTTCAGGATTCCTGATGTACAATCTGTCCTCGGTGGGCAACTCCAGCAGCGTCCCCACGGCCACGGAAACACTGCCGCTCTACACCTGGTCCAGCTGTGGCGGAGACACAAGCGGTCAGACTCGTAGCCATAGATGTACATGGGGGGGTAGGGGGGATATTCACCCCACCACCACCCCTCAGACATCAGGCACCCCACTCCCCCCTCTGATTGCCAAAAAAGTGTACCAAAATTGAGTATAAAATTGAAAAATCATAAAAAGTTTCTAACCACTGCCAAAAAAGTACTCCAAAAATGAGTGAAAAATTGAAAAAGTGCAAATTTTTAGATTAATGGAAAACCAGGACCACCCCCCTATTCGCCGGAGGTCGGGCACCCCTCCTCGCCGATTGTTCCCGTGCATCTCTGCTCGTAGCTGATTGGTTATTACGCATAATCGGACCAAGATCTAACGTCTGACAAAGAATAGTGTTGCGCCGCTTATTTATTTCAGTAGCATGACTTCTGTGACTACTTGCTGTACTCTTGATCGTCAAAATCTAAATCTTTTCGTAGCGTAATCACATGTTTTGTTTTCTCAAGTGGTGCAACTATAATTTTTTGTGTCAGCCTTTGGTCAGAAAGTTGGCGGTTAGATTTTCATCCATTCGGTACACGGCGTACATTGGGGGAGATTGAAAAATTTAACAAAAAACATAGAACACGTTAAGCATAAAAACCACACCACAGAGACAATTACTACTAGAGCTACAACGAAAAAGTTTTTAAAACGTCGTTAAAAATCAAAAATTAAAACAAAATTTTAACTCCTTCCTCCAAAAAATTTCACCTCCTTCCTTTAAAAAATATTAGCTTCTTTCTCCAAAAAATGTTAACTCCTTTCTTTAAAAATTAATGACACCTTCCTTTAAAAAATGTTAGCTCCTTCCTCCTAAAAATGTTAACTCCTTCCTTTAAAAAATGTTAGCTCCTTCCTCCAAAAAATTTTAACTCCTACTCCTTGCTAATGACTGCTTAATTCTCCCTCTGCTTTTAGGCGCCCCCCTGCGCGTGCTGTTTGTGTACGCGCACGACTGCGAGCCACACGATGCTGTGATTCGGGCCTTTGCCGACTTCCTGGAGGACCAACTGCCCCCCCTGACCATTCGTCTGGACGCCCGCTGCGCCCACCAGATTGCCCTCAACAAATACGACTGGGCCCTGGGCGAACTGCAGACGGCGGATCGCATTGTGCTGATCCACTCCGTGGGGGGCTGGGCTCGATACCAGGCCAAGGTGGGGGGGTCGGATCAGAGCAGGGGGGCCCAGGAGGGGGGCTTTGCCGTCAGCCGGACTCAGCCGGGCCCCTATGATGATCTGTTTCTCATACAGTTTGATCTCATACTGGATCGCTTCTTTGCCAGTGCTCAGGGGCTGGCAGGGCGGACCGTGCTCAACAGCACGGCGGTCAACAATGTGCTTTCGGTCTACTTTGACTACACGCCGCCCCAATACGTGCTGGCCGGCTCTGGTATTCTGGCCAATCAGCATCGATATGAAATGATGCGACATATAGATCGATTTGCCTCGGCTCTGCTGATTGGCTGCTGCTCTGCTGCCACGTCAGGCAATGGCTCCGCCCTCCCGCAGCAAGCTCCGCCTACCGCTACGGCGGCGACAGCTAGCGGACCCTTTGTCAATTTGGCTCTGAGCACGTCGGCATTTTTGAGCGAACTAGACTACGTACGCTGTGAGTCAGGAGCTAGACTGGCAAAAGCCATCAGAGCGATGACTAATTTTCAGGCTGAAAACCCCGACTGGTTTCAGCAGACTCATTTAAAACGCCCACTCAACTTAATGTTGGCTAATCAGCTAAGTAATACTCTAATTAATAGTAGTAGTAGTAGTGTTATTGATACTAGTCCAATTATTGATAATAATATTAGTAGCATTTCATATCAGAATGGATTTATGCCGACCGCAAATCATTGTGGGTCTTCGTATCAGGACAATGTGAACTCAATTTTTAATACCAATTCCCCTCCAACGACGAAAAATCTCACATTTGCGACCCCTCCGTCTCCCAGTGATCACGAACGCTTAGAAACGCCACCCCCCGTTTGCAGCGACCTGGCAGCTATGAGCTCTAGTCAGACCCAGAGAGACCGGGACCGAGACCCCCCTAGTCCCATCCAAGACCCCCCCATGAATAATTTCATTGCCTACAGTATCCCTGCGAAAACGGTACAAGGGGATTCGGGTATTGAAACGCTGGCGGAAGACTTAGTTGAAGCTAGCGATGCGGACAACTGCTCAAGTCAGGATAATCCGCCGGACTACTTGAATGGATTAAACGGATTAGCGAACGGATATCAGGACCATGATTCGGGCTGCGTCCGGGAAGATCTATCAGGCTGTTTGCCGCCGTCCAGCCAATCAACTTTGACTATAAACAATCACGATTGCTCCTCCTGTGATGATGATGAACAGTGTCAACTTTTACTAGGGGCCAAACGGCTACAAGATGATAGGCTGGATAATCTGGTTAAGTCGGCTAATCCGCCGCTGGATGAGGACTCAGCGTTAATCCGCGCCTCTTCGAATTCCGATGCTCAGTTGGTGAGGGAACGAAAGTCCACGCCTGTTGCCTAAGCTTTTTCTCAGGATGATAATATTTTGAATGGTGGCTGGCTGGCTTTTTCAGGCTAGCTAGCCGTATCTGAATGAAGTTACAAACTTGGGCTATTTTGACAAAGTTGAGTTGATGCTGTGAGATGTGAAAAAGTTTTTAGACTATAATTAAAAAAATGCGGGGTATATGTCAAAAATAAGTTTTTTGTAAAAGATTGAATCAAGTTGAAATAATTATATGCATTTAAAATTGGTTTTTCAATACTTTAGTAAAGACATAATCGTAGGCGTTTAAGACGTTAAGTTTTTTAGTTTTAAAATAATACAGTTTGTTGCTTAAAAACAGACCGGAATTTTACTTTTATGTTACTTTATATTTTTTATTATTTCAAAATTCTTCTTCTTTATCGAAGTCGTAACTCGTAATAGTATTGTCAAAATCGCCAAAGTTCAGTTCATAGTTCTGTACGTGTAATGAAGATAAGTGTCAGTTATTTTCATGTTTGTTACTTAATTCATTTGTATATAATGAGGGAGGGGCTGTAAAGTTTTTTTAAAAAATTATATGTGGGTTCACAGATAGCGATCGACCGGAGGCTCCGGCTCCGGCTCCGGCCGGATTTGAGCCTCCGGCTCCGGCTCCGGCTCCGGCAAAAAAAGTGCCGGAGCCGGAGAATTTTTCATTGTTGAAACTTTGCCAAAAAGTTCAAATTTTGAGAAACAAGACAAGGTTAACGAAGCGATTAGTCGATTACAATGCTTATAAATTATTGCCGGTTGCTAATGTAGGCGACCACCCCTCTCTACCATTATGTATTTATATTTTATACCATTACGTTCCGCTCTTTAATTTCAATTTCCTAGTAGGAAAAAGTTTCTGATACGTCTCCAATTAACCGAATTTGACTTAAAATTCAACTTTCTCATTTTTGGAAGTGGCCGCCTCCATCTTTCAAGCTACGAGACTTAGTGTGCATTCGA
The DNA here is from genome assembly GCA_030248245.1 of Trissonchulus sp. WLG1_4. Classification (NCBI taxonomy): domain Eukaryota; kingdom Metazoa; phylum Nematoda; class Enoplea; order Enoplida; family Ironidae; genus Trissonchulus; species Trissonchulus sp. WLG1_4. The sequence goes on along the minus strand of JASANF010003445.1, from coordinate 9,041 downwards.
CATTTAGCTTTGATGTTTTCCGCAGGTCGAAATTAGTGCAATGTTTGCACAATTTGTATGCGCTGCTATCTCGCAAATTTTTGTGTTAAAATAGCGAAAACTTCATTGTAAGCCTACTACAACAAAATCAAAAAGTGATTTCTTCAAAATCAAATTATTTCCTGGCTGCGCCGCTGATACAAGCGTAGATGACAGGAGTAGGGGCCGGGGGGCGGTACCCCCAGACATTAACATCAGTGTATCTTCTACAAAGTGCAATCACTTCCGAAGTTATCTACTTTTTGGGGATTATATACCCTTGTTGACAATTTCCTAAGGCTCGACTAAAAGGGGGGCTCAGACGGACCCTCTGAACCACCTCCTGACTACGCCTTTGGCATCAGAGGCTTTGTATGTACATATGTATATTCTTCTGTGTTTGTAGGCTTTGTATTTATTAGTATAATATACTGCATAATTTGAAATCATCATTTTGCTATAATTCTATTTTTTGCTCTTAATTTCAAAACGGTTGAGCAAAATAATGTTATTTTTGTTGTTTTTTCGAAGTCAGCGTGAAGTAAGATATTCTGATGATGACTACTTATTTGTTAGCACAGCTGAAGACAAAATTGTGTTTTGGTAAAAAAATAAATCTATTTTGTTAATTTGATATTTTTTCATTGAAGTTTGATCGTAAATTGACTTGAAAATTAACTAAAAAATGGAAAAAATGAACATAACGTTTTAGTTGCGTCTGTTCGGATTTTCGGCGAATAATTTCTGAAAAGTTCGAATACTTTTTTTGCAAATTTTTTGAATTTTTTCGGAAAGCTGTGGTCTGGATATTTTGACCTTGAGTGTAGGTAGACGTTTTGATATATCCTGCTTCTCTTGAGCTTTTTGGTAATCTTAGGGCCAATTTTTGTAATGGATTAAACGGATTAGATAAAAATTTGTTTGCCTAATTACTCATCTCGATGTTGAGGTAGACTTAAAAAATTATGTGTACAAGCAGAAGGTGCTAGAAATAATGGCTATCGTAAATATCGTATAAATTCATAAACGATGTCGTACGTTATTGGCGAAACAAATTTTAATCTAATCCGTTTAATCCATTTTAGGAATTGGCCCTCAGTTTTTGATCAGACTGATAATTTTTGCGTCCTCACGGTTTGCTCATAATATTTTGTTTGCCCATACTGGCTTGAAATATGTATTTGGGTCGTGAGATACCTCATTGTTTTCGCTCTGGAATGTAACTAATCAGGCTATTTCAGACCATACGTGTATACGGGGTCGCGCTTTTGAGGGGGGCTTGTCCCGGATTTTTCGAAATTTCAGGGGGGATTGTCCCGACGTTTCGGGAGCTTGAACTGACAACAACGCTAAATTTTCCCAATTTTGGCCAAAAAATAATAATTTTTTGGCCAAAAAATAATAATTTTTTGGCCAAATTTGGATTTTTTTAGCGATTTTTTCGCTTTTTGCTCATTTTTGAAGCAGACCCCCCAGACCCCGCTCCCATGTACATCTGTGCTCCAGACTATGTGCATTAGGTCTTTTTAATAAATTATATTAAACTGGATTATATTAACTAGATTAACTTCATTAACTCAACCTAGGACTCACAAAATGTTCCTAAACGTTTATATGCAGTGAGTGGGGCTAAACCATCACTTGTAACATTGGAAGAACCTTTCATTAATCCTAGGATTAATTTGCTGGAGTTAATGTAGATCAATGGCATTAATCTAGTCAATGAATTTATGAAAAGTTTGTGGTTGCATTGTAATTTAGTTTTTTTCTCAAAAGTTTTCAAAACTTCATACTGCTGCTGCGTTTTTCATTTCTACTTAAAACCGTTTGTTGTATTAACACCTTTGATTTGCTTGTAATATTCATATTAGTTAACTGTTTATTTCATACTAATAGAATTAAGCAGATAACGGATTAATTATCTTAACTCTCGTAACTTAACATGTTTGCCATAATGTTTTATATTTGGCTGAGCAGTGAAGCTTGATTCATTGTCATATTTTATAAAGCTAAACTGACTAACTACTATCAGATTTTAACTGAAGTCTGACAATAAATTGCTGAAGCCTGAAAAAACTAAGTGCGTGATTTTCGCGACTACTCTCTGTACTCTTGATGCTTGCAATTCATTCCTTTCGCAATGAAATCGCGTGTTTCTTTTTGTCTCAGGGTCCAGCATTTTTGTTCAGACTTTGGAGAGTTAACATTTTAAACAGAGTTAACTTTCAGTTTTTCTAATTTATGAAAATGCTCACAAAAAATAGAAGTCAAATTTTGCTGAACAGGTAACAGCCGATTATAAGAGCCAAGCCCGGTTCATACTTGTCCGTAAGGACACAGGGACAGAATCGAGGGCAAATTTTGGTCCGCTGCTGTGAAAAATTGACACAAGCGTTTCGGATTGTTTTTTTTTGCATCAGATCTGCAAGTGACCCCAACTTTATTGGTGGGAAAAGTTGGCTTATTTGGCCAGGTAGTTTTCTTGGAATCCCATAAGGACAAAACTGTAGGGACAAGAACAAGGATGAACCGGACCTTATTTGCATATTTCTGTTTGTCGCTAGACCTGAATCTGATTCTGTAGCATTTTTGACATGTTTTTGTAATTATTTAAGTGTTGTGATTGACACCGTACAATCTGTAATCAGCTCATTTGTGATAGTGTTTGTTTGATACCTGCTAATAATAGACTGGGTTTTACACCGAAGAAATAAGTAAGTAATTAGAGATTAAGTTAGGTTAATAATGAGGTATTGGAAAGCTTATGTGTGATAGCATCCAACCCTGCAATTGATACCTAGCGCAGAAAAAATAATGTATGCGCTTATGCATACACATGTGTATAATGCTGCAGAATCTTAAACTTATTTCGCTCGATATGGAAAAAACGTGGGGATTTTCTCGCATGGGGCGCCCCACAAAATTTCCCCACAGAAGCCCCATTTTTAAATTTTGCAAATTTTTAACAGTTTGCATTTAAATTGTCATTGTCCAAATCCGTGCTTGGCCTAGCGCTTACTCTGGTCGACGGTTAAACGGACACTTTTCAGATTTCCTGGGTTTTTTCTTGTAGAGACTTTTTTGTTTTTGTATTCACTTTTTTTGGAAAATAAAGGAATTTCCGAGGACGCACATAACCCTTGGTATACATTTCGTATTAGTATTTTCTCAGTTTAACCCAGTCTAAATGCTTAATATGTAACATAAACGAATAAGAATTATTACCTACTTAATTCCATTTTTAGTAACAGTTAAGTTTAGGCATCTACTTATAATGACGTTTTTGGCCAAGGTGTCTGTGTATGGACTAAAATTACTTGATACAGACTCTGGAGTCTGTAGTTACTACTTTTGGTCGGTACTGTACCATATACTATTTAACAGAAATTGTAGTTGAAACTTTTGATAGTTTTTTATAATCCTATAGATACTGAGTTGTTAAAGTTCATATAGTCAAGTTAACTCTGGTCTACTTAAATCTTTTTTTTAGCAAAAGGACCTAAAATTTTGTGAATTTTAGTGAAAATTTTGGTCGAAATTAAAGTGACTTTTGTGCAATGTTGTTACTTATTCATATACTGCTGTTTTTGTGTTGCTCGTGGCCCATGGTAGAATTGCCAAACGGTTCAAAAGATATTTTAATGCATCTAGCATCGGATTACAGGGTTAATTTTAATCGGATTAAGCGGTTTAAAAAGTATGCTTGAAAATGGCATTGCATCCTTCCGCATTTAATGGACCCGGTGTCATACCAGTGGTTTCTAATATAATCCGTTAAATCCACTAAGCCTCGTTAATCTGATAGGCTGATTTGATGTTATGATAGTGATAGCTTTGTGAATGTAATAGCTTTAATGTTAATGTTTTAGGATCTTTGTTGTATTTTGTATATATATGTATATATTTTGCTACAGATTTATATATATATATATATATATATATATATATATATATATATATATATATATATATATATATATATATATATATATATATATATATATATATATATATATATATATACCTAATTTAAAGATAGTCCATGGTGGTTTAAACCTACATCCTAACTGTGAATTTAAGTTTCAGGTTATACTGTTTACGCGAATGTTCGGTACAACTGTAGGTACAGTACCGACAAAAATTACTTGTTACAGACTCCGGAGTCAAAGCAGTGTCGGAGTCACTTAATTTCGAAATCAAAGTATGTAGTTAATATACATTAACTTTGGAGTCTGTAGCAAGTGATTTTGGACGGTACTGTACATAGCACTCCCCGTCTTGGTTCAAATCTTAACACATTTTGGTTAGACTGAAGTTCTACAGAATTTGTGGTTCACATCATACATGTAACGGGGTCAAAGTTTTATGTATATATAGTGATTTGTATTGCTTGTTGTTATAATGTACAGATCTGTTATATTAATATATATATATATATATATATATATATATATATATATATATATATATATATATATATATATATATATATATATATATATATATATATATATATTTAAGTGTTTCTCCGTTTTAGAGGTTCTTTCGTTTGCGGGTTACTTGCATGTTTGAGCTGTATATAATATATGAATATTAAACCTAAGCCTGTCCAGACCCTACCAGAGGATACCCGCGACCATACGTGGGCAGCTAGCCAAGTTTGGGGGGTGAGTGCGGAGCAACGTTTTCGCCCATTTTTTCAGAATATGCTTACAGTACAGACCAACATTACTTGATAGGCAGACTTATTATTCTTGGAGTCGCATTAACTTTGACTCTGGAGTCAAAATATTGGGTAACTGTAGACTTTGACTCCAGAGTTAAGTGAATCCGACTGCTCCTTGGATTCCGGAATCATGCCACGTAGTTTTGGCAGACACTGTATAAACAAAAACCCCAAGAAGCACGTAATAAAGAAAAGTCAACTCTCCTCTCCTCTCAGTATCAATTTATTTGCCGAGTGTCTCCAAGTCAATGCGTGCATTTCCTGCAAAAGATACTTTAGAATAAGATCCATCCCTCAAGTCTCAATTGTAGGCGAGGACATGTCTCTTAATTTCCAGGAAATCGCAGTTCCTAAAAAAACAAGTATAGCTAAAACTACGAGTACCTTAGAATCAGAATTGTAATCCCACTCAATGAACTCTTGAATCAATCTCAGCTAATTTCGTTTGCTTCTCCCCCGACTTTACTTTGCGGGATAGTATTGTACGAACTTACTGCACAGTCAGGTAAAAACACTCAACAACGAGAAATTATTCTTGAGAAAAAAAACCGCTACGGTAACTTATATAGAAAGCAAAACGTTTTTTAGTGGATAGATAATATATCCTTTGCACATGAATACTCTCGGGTGCGGGCGCTCCTTCCCGTTAATTAAGCCTTGGAGCACCGGCCCCTACAGGGACAACGCGGCCTCATGTCTGGACTTTGAAGGATGGCGCTATATTGGCCCAGATCAAAATCAGCAGCAGACGACAATAAGTTTGTGAAAACAGCGGCTGATTTGTATACTGAGGCCATTGGCAACAGAATGAAGCATGGATCGGTGGGTTTTGATCACGTGCATTATACCAGATTTATTTAGCGGATTATGGGGATTAGAATGTGTGGCCCATCCCCATACTACTGTTCCAGAATTGCAAAGCTACATAGGGATGAAGTTTTATGAGGAGCGCGTACGGATTAACATGTAAACGAATCAATTTAGTTTTATTTAAGGGCTCATCCTTTAACGGATTAACCGGCTGGACTTATTTTAGTCCCATTTCCCAGAAACCAGCATATTCGCTGACTGACGAACCGTCTGACCAAAAATACGCACTGCTGCCCTGAGCCAAAAGACCTGAAACAAGAACAAACAATAGTGCTGTGAGTTGTTAGTGCCAGACAGCAGCGGCTATGAAAACTATAAGTCTATATAAATTTAAGTATACCTATACCAGTCATATTGATTAAAACTAAAAACTAAGCCCAACTCAAACTTTACCCAATCAAAACTTTACTTCAAGCTGAATGGCTTCAAATAACAAAATCATACTCTTACGTGCACTCCCTACTCCCTAGCATGGCATTTCTAAACGTTCAGACTACACGGACTTGACTTTTAGCTGAATCTTAAGCAACTTATTGTTAATAGATTAGTTGAATCTCCATTCTGGGAAATTGGACTAAAATAAGTCCAGCCGGTTAATCCGTTAAAGGATGAGCCCTTAAATAAAACTAAATTGATTCGTTTACATGTTAATCCGTTACGCACTCCCTCCATATAACTTCATCCTATGTAGCTTTGCAATTCTGGAACAGTAGTATGGGGATGGGCCACACATTCTAATCCCCATAATCCGCTAAATCTGAATCTGGTATAATGCACGTGATCAAAACCCACCGATCCATGCTTCATTCTGTTGCAATGGCCTGAGTGTGCGATCAGCCACTGTTTTCACAAACTTATTGTCGTCTGCTGACTTGATCTGGGCCAATATAGCGCCATACCTGCAAAGTCCAGACATCAGGGTTAACACGTTGTCCCTGTAGCGCCCGGTGCTCCAAGGCTTAGTAACGGGAACGAGCACCGCACCGAGGGTGCTCATGTCAAAGGATTATTATCTATCCACGGATTAACTTTGCTTTTATATAAGTACCGTACGGTTTTTCTCAAGAATAATTTCTCATTTGAGTGTTTTACCTGACTGTGCAGTGAGTTCGTCCAATATATCCCGCAAAGTAAAATAAAGCAAAAAGTAAACGAAATTAGTGAGATTGATTCAAGAGTTCATTGAGATAGATTTCACATTCTGATTCTAAGGTACCATAGTTTTAGCTATACTTGTTTTTTTAGGAACTGCGATTTCCTGGAAATTAAGAGACATGTCTCGGCCTACAATTGAGACTTGAGGGATGGATCTTATTCTAAAGTATCTTTTGCAGGAAATGCACGCGTAAAGTGACTTCGACACTCGGCAGAATAAATTGATACTGAGAGGAGAGGAGAGTTGACTTTTCTTTATTACGTGCTTCTTGGTGTTTATACAGTGTCTGCCAAAACTACGTGGGACAGATTCCGGAATCAAGGAGCAGTCGGATTCACTTAACTCTGGAGTCAAAGTATACAGTTACCAATATTTTGACTCCAGAGTAAAGTTAATGCGACTCCGAGATGACTCCTGAGTCTGTATCAAGTAATGTTGGTCTGTACTGTAAGCATATTACACTATAACTATCCTTTACCTAGCACAAACTGCCAACGCCTGAGGCCATGATCTTTTGGTGTTGTAAAGCTTGTAACATTTTGAGCCATGCAATTCCCAACCTAAACAGAAATTAATTAATAACTAATAAACAAATAACAAGTACGCATGAAGAAAGTTTTTTTTATATTTCGAATATAATTCATTGGGTTCGGAAAACGTTTTAGAATTGTTCATTTTTGCCATTCCTAGTTTTTTATTTTATTACTTTACTATTTTCTTACTTTACTCTCATTGAACGCCGACGGCGTGAATGTATTTTGTGTTAGATGTTCTAGTACCATTAGCAGATGCATTTGAAAGGAATTTGGAGCATCTCAAAGGCATTCAATTGTAACCCTCACATTATGCTGTTTTCATTGAGGAAATTCTATACTGTAAAAGTAGTGTGACATTAAAAAGGTTTAAAACGCAGCAGCCTGTGCTTTGTCGCACAGTTTTGAAGTTTCCTTGCTGTTTGCTCAATACACAAACATAGACTAGAATTATACGTTTTTAAGAAATTCCGTTCACAGTGTTTTTATTCCAAAAAAGCTTTATTGTGGCTTTACAATGCTAGTTTGAATTTCACAGCCAATTTTCAAACTATGTATATAGGAAACAAAATTGCTAGCCAAAAACACAAACTTGACTATTGTTAAAAAGCGTGAACATGAAAAAATAAATTACTTAATTGCTCTTACCTGGAGGGCATTCTAACTGTATATCTTTGACTTTGTACAACGAGTCGACCTGAAACAATTAAAAAACATTTGACAAAACAAAGCAAAAATGTCTAAAATCCACTAAACAAACAATTTTGTGTACTTAGTATAAAAAACAAACACATTTTCCTAAAAGCTAAGGGTGAAATTCTAGAAGGGTGATTAGCGAGTGACTAACTTAATCAGTCGCTAAACGTTCTTTCATTACGTTTTGTCATTACGAATTCTACACGCTGAGAATAGACTGGCCTGGGCCCGGTTTCATAAAAGATCAGTTGCGATTCATTAGTAACATTGATAAGAGCTACAAAATAAGATATAACTTTGCGTTAACTTAATGCTTCTGTTGGAAATTTTTACAACATATTGCCAATATGTTCGATAATGTATGTGTAAACTTTTGTTACATTTGCTTGAAGCAGACAACAGTCTAGCTAAGTCAAAGTCATTCATTAGTTCCAAATATTAGTAAATATTAGTGGTTTTAAAAAAATCACTAATATTTGCAACTAATGAATAAATTCAAGTTAGCTATAGTTTTCACTGGATAACTTGACTATCATGAGATTTGAACCAAACGTTGTGTAATATATTGGCTATCTGTCATGAAAATTTTTAGCAGAAATATTGTGTAACGGCCAAGTTACACTCGATTTTCGATGTTGCACCAGTGTTACTAATGAATCGCGATTCATTGTTTATGAAACCGGGCCCTGATGTCATTCTGCACGCGCGCTATTCTTTTAATCACTGACTAACTTAATCACCCTTCTAGAATTCCACCCTAAGCCTCCACAATTTGATCTCAGCGTGCTGATTTGATCTAAAAATATTAGAGAAGGAATTCATAAATTAACTGTATTAGATTACGTAGATTAACTTCATAGCTCAAGTTAACTTAAATCCATAAAATTTTGCAAGACAAAATAATGCAGATGACATGGTTTAGTCGTTCTGCGAAGTTTCATAAACGACAATCGTCAATCTTATGTTTAGTAAACTGAAGTTAATCTAATAATTCTAATCCAGTTAATATAATTCGTGAAAAGGCTCATAGAAATATTTTTAT
>JASANF010003444.1:0-15012 GCA_030248245.1 Trissonchulus sp. WLG1_4 | reverse complement strand
TGATTTTATTTCTGTCACTATATTTCATGCTTATTTCTTACAGGATCCATACCAGCTATATTTATGTGAACGAGCGGGTATTCTAGATGATAACAGTAATCCAGAAAACAAGCACATGGGGCGTTTACCGGAGCTCCTAGCCTTGTTACGTCACGCGCATTTTTGGCGTCATATGGTCCAATCAGCAAAAGGGAATTCTAGCATACCCCTGATTTTAGCAGGGGATTTCAATACCCCCTCCTATTTGGATTGGATTGACAAAGCAGCATCTAGTCATTGCGGTTGGACGTTCAGTTGGCCGGTTTCAAGACTATTGGCGGATTATTCGTTTAAGGACAGTTATCGGGAGGTGAACCCCGACCCAGTGACACACCCAGGGACCACATGGTCCCCCATATTTAAATACCAAAGTGCTTTCCAGGGCGTTTATTTACCTGAAACTCAGGACAGAATAGACTACATTTATTATCGGGGTAGCAGTTTACGTGCTAAATTCAGTTGGGTCACCACTGGAACAGATCTAGTGCGATGGTATCCAGACCATAAACAAAATGAGTGGCCTTCTGACCATGCCTCGGTCATCACTGATTTTGAATTCATTGACTGATGTTGCACAAATGGCATCTGAAATTATCACCGAGTAAGATCTGCTACTGCTAGTTGTATAATAGTAGTCCACCTGGCTCCTTGGTTTGTTTTCATACTTCGCTCCCTTTCGACCTTTGACCCTTAGGCTCGATTCATACTTACAGCCGTATGTCCGTTCTGCCGACAAAATGAGGAAATAATGACGTCACACACGCTGGCTGATCCACTGCTCTAGGCTGCTAGTGACGTCATTCTGCCGGCAGAACGGACATACGGACGAAAGTATGAATCGAGCCTTAGGAGACTAACTCTGAAAAGCACCGTGACCGTACTGACAGGCTTGCTCGAATGTTGTGGTTAACTCCCGCTACCTAGCCAATTTAGAAGTGTCCATGCAAAAGGCAGCTTTCAGGAATACAAGCGTACTCTTAAAAGTTGTACTGCTGAAAGTTCTCTTAAAAGTTTTTCTCGATTGTGAAGAAGTCAGTGACAAGAAATTGTGTTTTGTCGTATTATTGTCAATTTTATACTTTGCAATAATAATTATCACGAGTCCATCCAAATGCAAGTGTGACTCACGCTAGGTAGAACGTTTACGGCGTGCCGGTGTTTACTGCAAACGTGTCTAGCGATATGAATGACGTTATTTAGTTTTAGTAAGAAAATAAAGCTGGTTCTGACGAACGAGTTGCCGTCAATAGTCAGACGTCTTAACGCCGGGAAAAAAAAACATCAATACTGGCTCTGGTTTGCTGACGAAAATGATAAAAATAAACTATAAAAATACATGTACCTACCAAAATAAAATGCTACATATGTGTGTACCTACCGATCCCAAAACGTCGATTATTAACTCTGTTACATGAACAACGCATTTGCATATTCTACCTATTGTGAACAATTGGTATAAACTTGTACCAAGTGAATGTAAACTTTCAGACATAGCAAAACATCTTTAAACATTAAAGAAATTTGGTGTTAGTAATTAATATTGTACTGCTTATTGACGAGTGGGGTGATCACAAAACAAGATTTTGTCTCTGCAAGATGATTTTCTGGTAAATTTGTTTTCTATTGATTTTATGTGACATTAATAGTGATAATAGAATTTGGTCGGTAGGAAAGTTTACCCACAGACAAACGTTAGTTTTGAGTTAAAATATGTACTTCTAAATTGTATATTATTATTAGTTACCTTACTGTTTAACGTGTTTTAATCAAACAAACAGGGCATGCGGATGGTTTGTTTAATCACATGAAGTTTATAAATGGATATGAATCGATAAAATTTACATCTCGGGTACATTTTCGTGTACCACCAACTCCTACTATTACCGACGATTTTGGCGATAGTTGCCTTTTGCCTGACTTTCGTCCAATATAAAGCCACAGCGACTGCTGCTACAGATTGCTGTTCGCCTCGTTATTTTTTATTATTTTTTATTTTCATGTATTCAGTTGGTGATACATGAAAATGAAGCCTAAATCTCTTGCATAATTTGTGTCTTATTTTTGAATTTATTCAAAAAATAATCCTGTAAAGGCAGGTGCAATTAGCTTTTTTTGACAGATTAGCACAAGCTGTTTTCTTTTGGTGTGTAAAAATTTGTGTAAAGTTTTTATTTATTTAGATAAAAAAAGCAGAAGAATTGCAATCAATATAGACGTTTCCACAGAGACAACTGTTGTTGGAGCATTGGTGTAGGTAACCATTAATATAGCAGTATTTACAATAAAAAGTAAACAGCAACACATTAAAATGACACGGCAAATGTAAAGAAACATTATTTTAAACATTTTATACAAATTTACTAGCAAAATATGTAAATGAAGGTTTTTGTGTGCATATACGAAAGTAGGACCAAAAGTTATGAAAATGTTTTTTAATGAAAAGTAATTAAAATTAATTCAAAATCGCGTGTTTAAACTTTTATTCCAAGTTCTGTTTGAACTAATAACAGCTCAAGACAGTTCTTTACGACAATTTTTCAAAACAAGCGTGGTCAGTTTTTTCCACAACAGATTCGGATACGGGATAAGGTCTCGTCATCTTTGCATAGAAATTGTATTAGCTGAAAAAGTCTCTACGACTGTGCGTTTGTGAAACAAAGCATAAATGGCGTGTCTGATATCTTGATTTTTAATAATATAAACAAAAACGTTTGTAGTTGAGTTTGCGAAAATGAAAAAATTCAACCAGACCGAAATGTAAGATTTAACTCTGGCTGGAATATACTCGTAAACGGCAATTGTGAGGAATGACATACAAACATCATATTACAAAAAATAACATTTTTGTAACCTGAAACTGTCTGTCACGATTATTCCGCATAATTTCGCTTAAGTTTTTATCAAAAACTGCGAAATGTAAGCTGAGTAGGGCGATTACATACAGCAAAACGCTGGCACAACCACCTATTGTTTGGTAGTAAAAAAGAAAATTCTGTAAAACACTATTAGCTAACGCCTCCCTTACCCAACAGCGTTTAGTAGGTTCTAAGTTTCGATTTAGTATATAGGTCTTACGTACAAAAAGGGCTACGTAATATAACGAAAGATATACAATACATGCAACAGCATACTATAATAATAACTTTACGGGCAGTAATTTTCATGTACGTTACTATACTGGTACAGGCAATACAACGATCTATAGCAATTAACACGAGAAATCCTGTTATCAGAAGGTTTCCCAATATGTACAACATTACAGAAAGGTGTGACATACAGTATCATTTTGTAGTAAAATCACCAATGATTAGTAAATATAGCCTTTTTGATATTGTTGTGGTAAAACCAAGACCAAATGTTAAATCTGCTGTAGCTAAGGCAAACGGTAGACAGTATTCTTTGCGATGAAGTGATTTGGTGCGGATTATAGCGATTATAATTAAGGCATTGCCAATTATATCAATTAATCCTTCTAAAATGTATATACATTGAAAGACTGTGAGTTTCAAGCTCATTCGCAGTGCCGCAGTCTAAGGGAAGAGATTTGTCATTTAATATGCAGATTCAGATTCTTGCTGAAATAAATAGCTAATTCAGGAATATTTTTAGTATCACTTAAATGACTCAACACTGCAAAAAACGTTGAAATAATTCTTAGGAGCATGAAACAGTGTTTTTTGTCCCTACAGGCTTAATTAAATAATTGTTTCAGAATACTGATCGATTCAGTTCAGAAATCACGTAAAGGGTAAATTATGCTCTGAAATTCCCATTTTAGGAGCTAATTATTATTGCTGTTTGCTGACAAAAATTACGATGACATTAATGGCAAATTTACATAATCAAATCGATCAGTAATAGCTAATCAAAATTAAATTACGCAGTTAGACATTTATTGAGCCAGGGAATTAATTGTAATGTAATAATGAAACAAAATCAAAATAGCGCTTTCATAGCGCTATTTTAATTCTTTCTTTACTACCACTACTTACTTTTTCCTGTTGTGCCACAGCACAACAGGTCTTTAATTTTGATTCTGGCGTTATAACGCTAAACTGTGTAAGAATTGCGTCTGTCTGCGTGTTCAACATCAGCTCGTGTGTGTATGTGCGTGTGTCACCTATTTTTACAGTGTAATTAGCTTGATTCTGTACAGCTTCTCTTCAGTTAATCGACTGTATTCTGCTATAAGACCAAAATGTCAGGTCGAAAATATTCAAAACAACGCTGCCGGAGTGGAGTCGAACCACCAACCTTCCGTTTACGGATCGGACGCCCTACCAACTGAGCTAACCGGCCACACACAAAACGTTGATGCCCAGCGGATTCAACTAAACTGTAAAAGGGAGCTACTTGTCTTTCTGAACATAAAAAATAGAATTGGAGCTTCTAAATTGCAATAAAATTAAATTCAAATCGATAATGTAATACCGTGGGAGCTTCCCATTTACCAACAAATTCCATGTTGCTAAAGGTGTATCTCTTGAAACAGTGATGGTGAATCGTTAGCGTGACAGTCATTATGGCTCACCTCGGTAACGAACTTATATTTAAGTAAGATTTCCGATGTCTTTGTTTGAGAGACAGTATTTTTATTTGTAGGTTTACGTACATTTTGAACAAATAACTTTGTTGGCAGCACTGCGAAATGGTCATGAAAGAAAGAATACACTTCTCACTCACCAAACAACTCGTTCCTACATTATTTGTTGCAAGAAAATAAAAACTACTTCAGGTTTTTGCATAAGCAACTTATTGTAAGATAAAAACGCTTTAAACCTTTGGATACACATTCTACAATAAGATAATTATCTGCTGCACAACAGGTTTTAGCTGACCTGCTGGTCAGCTTACTTGAACGTAATTCTTAGTACTTACTGAAAGTTTTGCCGCAGATTGGGCTTGTTTTGCGGACCCTTTATGGGTACCCTTACAACTACCCCTCAACAAACAGCGTTTGTGACATGCACCAGTGTACAAAGTTCGCACGCGAGACAGCATAAGACGTACGTAGAGAGTGTGTAGAGAGAAGATGAATGTCATTATCTAGTTTTGAAATCGACTCTGCGCAGTGTTATTATGGCAGCTACATGGTGATAGGCGCATATGATTAACACGTAAAGTCAGTATGGGAACTGACTGCTCTTTTTTTTGAAGGCTTCGGTTTCTAATGACAAAATGCTCAATAACACTTTTGCCTACGTATCGAGTTGTCATTTTATAAAATTTTGTGATTTAAAACTCTATTTTTAATTTTGCAGACAAGATACACATGCTAATCACGTGACTGTCTAGACGATGTCTGTTTTCATACTTCTTTTCTACATAGTCATAACCAAACAACGATAGACATCGAAGTAGCGTAGTCGAGTGGTCAAAAGCGCTAGTCCAAAAGTTTCTGTTATCCTACTTCGAGGGTTCGACCCCATACGGTTTTTTGCAAAAAATTCAGCAGTTTTTGTCAGCATAAACTCTTTTGACAGGAGTTTTCTTTGTCAAATATGCGACTGCGTGCTGTAATTACGAGCAGTTCCAGCAACTATGGCATGATTTCTCGAGAAAATTGTTGAATTTATAGTTTGATTTCAACACAAAAGCTCTGAATGTAACAATCGAATGTACACAAGTATTAATGCATTCTATGCATGGAAATACACACAAGTAAAAGCGAAGCTGAAATCTTATGGGTAAATTAGGCAGAAGTTTCACTCCGCGAAGGAACTTTGCCCTCTTTTGGGGCCTGCTTGTTTGTTTGTTGCCTGCCAGGCGCGATAAACGTTATTAAATTCTACACAGCGTCTACAGCACCTGCGATATGCCATCGGTTGCTATTTGCGCTATTTTGAACCATTTATATCTCAAAGCTAGACAAAGACAGGCATATAACACTGGATATGTAACGTTCTTCGGAGGTCGTAAACGTCATGTCATAATAAGGGGTCACGTATGCAACAAATGAGAAAATATAGCACCTCAATAGAAAAACACGTTCATAAAACACTATGCTTATTACCTGACAAAGTGAAACTAAAAGAAACATCAGTAGTTCAAATGGTAGAGCACTGCGCTATTAATTTAGCGATGTGTGGTTCGAATAACCGGTAATTTTCTTGTACACATTTCCCGTCTTTATCCAAAGAAGGTTATCGCGGTTCCGTTTTGCAAAATCAACTGAGACGAAACTTCAACTCAGTGTTCTTGTGAGACATTTTATTTGAACCTTTGCGTACTCTTCTTTGTTTTAAAATGATGAGGCATAGTCTAGAAAAAGTTTTGCTGAAAGAAGAACGATAAGTAAAATGTCAAAATTATATATGAATAATGATCAAGTAATTCTTTATGAATTTGGAATGGTATATCCCAGCTATGACGAAGATTAAACTTACTTTTTCCCAAGTAAACGTAAGGGCGATAAGTTTGAGTGCATTAAAATGCAGTTTAGGTTACCAAAAATCAACACTAGTTTAAAGGAAAACTAAATTACATAAGTCGGTATTTTCGGCAAAATGCAGTTAATAATGAGTATGGCAGTAACCGTATTTTCTTGACGAGAGCCTCTGTCTTCAATAGAACCCCTATTTGAATCTTCATGAAAAAATGAAAGCCCTGGGGTTCTATTCGAGGAATTACGGTATGCATGCGACAGTATGTCAGTTGTTTTCAACTTTTCAGCTACGAAGTGAGTCGGTCATACAGCACATAATCCAGCGCCAACCAAAAGTCCCTGGGCCTTACAAATTGCCATTTTTTTGATCTTGTGAACGAAATAGTAAGATTTACTTGTATGAATGAATTTGTTCATGTTTTGTTGTAATTTTACGCAATGTATGTAAAATTTTCTATGTAGGTTAGTTTGGGTAGGTTTGGAACAGGGTAGTTTGGGTAGGTTCAGAACAGGGTTTTTAAGGTTGGAGCGGTTTTCTGCACTAAAGTAAATACTTCGGTTTGTCCCTAAATAACCCCATCCAACTTCATATGCCTAATAGGCTAATAATAGTCTTTTAATCTCGGAGAAAACGGCATTTTGTCACTTAGAATTTGTAGATCATCATCATTCTTCTAAAGTATCGATATCATAGTTTGAACGTAGCAACCAACAACCAAAATTTGGCTGCCTATAGTACTTTTGTCTATATACAGCACTTGCCTCTACTATCTAAACTCTTGCCTAAACTATCTTCAGTTCAGACTAGGCTTAGGTTTGGCCTCAGGCTTAGGCTTAGGCTCAGGGGTTACTTTACGATTAGGCTGAGGCTTAGGCTCAGTCTTAGGCTAAAACAAACAGGTATAAAATTTTTTCAAAAGTGCAGCCTTGTGGTCACGTGACGATGCTCTAATCTGATTGGCTCAGAGCTCGAGGCAAGTGCTGTATGTAAACGCTCGTGCCTTGTGTTCCTCATGCATTGTTCATGCATTGTTCCTCATGTTTTGTGCGACTGTATATCTGGTTGATTCATGTTGATTCATGGGGTATGCCTAAGCTATACATACTTGTACGCATATAATGAGCCTGGCGATTATAATCCAGACACTTGAAATTTGTTGCTTGTGTTCTTGTTACGTTGAATTGAAACTGGACCTTCTTGATGATGACTTTTTTCCTATGAAATAAACCTAAGATGTGTTCGTTTAGTATCATACTTTGACTATAGTGTATTATTGTAGGTATCATAAAGGCTAGTTGGGATAAATTTAAGCAAACAGTTAACATTATTTAGAAAGAAAATTGCATTGTATTCTGTATTTTATGTATATCCACATTGTATTTTTAGCTGTAGACAAATAATGGCTAGCCGCTCAGAAGGAAGTGAAGACTCGGAGGACAAAAGTGAAATGGGTGAAAGTAACGTGTCCATATTTTCAAGAAAGAATACAAAGGAAAAGAAAAAGAAAAAAGAAGAGAAAAAGAAAAAGGAAGGAAAAAAGAAAAGTTTTATGGACAAATTAGCCATGAAGAAAAAATGGCAAAAAAAGACAAAAACAGCTGATGAGTCGAAATCAGACAAATCTGACAGTGATGAAGACATATCGTCAAAATTAAGCGGAACGGGGGAGACCAACACTGAACCCTCAGAATCGGCTAGTGGCGCATCAAGTCTCGACACGGAGATGGAAGGAATAGAAGCATCGCCGAGTTCTAAAAAAAGAAAGCTGACCGGAGCTAAAGCAGCCAACCTACGCGACAAGTTCACTCAGCTGAAAGCCGAAGTGAACATCAACAAAAAGCAACAGATTCAAATCTATGTGCGAGTCATTGAAGCCCGCGATTTAGTTGGAAACGCACTGAACCCATTTTGCAAAGTATCGATCGCCTCCAAGTCTCACAAAACCCGCGTCAGACGTTTTACAAATAATCCGGTGTGGAATCAAACCTTACACTTTGAGCTAAATACGTCCCTAGCCCAAATCTACGATGAAACGTTAGAATTCAAAATACTGAATGCACGGCGTGTGAAAAATGATGCTAATTTGGGAATGTATCGCTGTGACTCCGGCTTAATCTATGGTTTACCGGAGCACTGTTTGGATAACAAGTGGCTAGCTTTGGTTCTGGAAGATGGCGTAGAAATCCGGGGATATCTGAAGGTCTGGATTTGCATAGCTGGGGAGGGCGATCAAGTCCCATCGTATGCTCAGAAACACTCTGAAGAAGAAGATATAGAAGGAAATGTACTGTATCCTGCGGCAGCGCAGTTCAAAACTATAACGCTGTACTGTAGAATCATTAGCGGGGAAGATATTGCAACCGTGAGTCCCGGAAAAATCAAGGCTTTGTCGCGACGGCTAAAATTACGCAAACAAACGGACCTAGAAAAACGAGATATGCTGAATCCGAAAGTCAAAGTGATGGTTGCGGGTCACAAATTAGGCACGTCTATTCAGTATTTTGACGGAAATCCGCAGTTTCAGGAAGAATTGAGATTCAGCATCAAATGGCCAACGGTGGGAAAATTACTGACGATGCGAATTTACGACTATTATGGCGGATTGTCGAAAGCGGAGCCAATTGGCACGGCTTTCATTAATTTGTTTGACTGCAGCAAAAGTGGTCAGAACGGCTTCCTGCCTACTTTCGGACCAGCCTATGTGTCTATTTTTGGAGATAACACAAAATCGCCGGCAAATATTCGCAGAAACACCAACAAAGGATTTTTGCCGTCTACTTCCTTTCAAGGGCGACTTTTGATGGAAGTAGGAACCATTGATTTAGATTCGATTGATCAAGAAGATTTTGACGAAGATGAGCAGGCTGAAATCAACGTTCCAATTTTAGCTCTGAACGACTATTTAGTGGAAGAAACAGTAAATAAGGTCGATTTTGAGAGACACGTTCTGTTCTGCAGCTTTATAGCTGGAAATATGCTGCCAGCCAGTTTCAAAAACAGTCGAATTCATTTTCAAGTATCGATGGGCTACTACGGCGATCCTGATAGACCTCAATCGATCAACAGCGTTATCGCTCGAACAGAAAGTTCTCGACCAATTATCGATACAGAATCGGATGTGCCGGTGGTGGGGTGTTATTTGCCTTGGACTGATAGAAAACCGTGCTGTATGCTGCCATGCACTTGGGAAATACAGCACTGGCGTTTTGAAGCGGCCAATTTTTTCACTCATGCGGCAAACAAGATGAAAGCAGCATTAAGTCGAATTTCATTAATGGTTGGTCGCGTTGATGATACGCAACTAGCGTCAGATATTTTGGAAGAAACGGATAAAGTTGTTCTTTTTCTTGCTCAAACAGTGCCTTTTCCAGACGATACTGCTGAAAACATCTATTTAACCGATTTGGACGTCGAACTTTGTGTCTACAGGAGAGCCAAAAAGAAAGAACTCATGGAAAAGTTGTATGGTATACGAGATGAACGGCTTACAATCGAAGAAGCAATAGAGAATCTTAGCTCAATAACTGACGATTTAGAGCAACTAAGTCATGACCCACAATTAGCGAATGTGCCAGATATATTTATATGGATGATTGGTGACAGATCGAAGAAATTTGCCCTTGCCAAAATTCGACCACAGGACGTATATTTCAGTTCATTAAAACACGGTCGTGGGCAGTTTGTTGGAAAGCATCATACAGTTTATATGAAACTTCCGGGAAAAGTCCGACAAAGCGACAAAAGTAAAATTCTGGCTAGTCTTCAACTGAAACTTTGGTTTGGAACCTACGAGTATGCGTCAACGTGGGACCATTATCTGGAGGGGGGAGAAATGAAACTTTTTGTGGAAGCTTTTGAAAACCAGTGCAAAACAGCAAATGTCTGGAAGCCTTTGGGATCAGGGGCACAATCTCTATTGGCTAAACTAGTGCGAAAAAAATACAAGTGGAAATTTAGCTGGTCTGATGAAACAGGACAAGTCGATCTAAAAGAAATCAAGCCACCGCTAGGCTTTCGATTTGGCGATTTGAACTGGACTGTGAAGCAACCGACATCTGCGTGGACTAATCCATACGCTGCCTTTCCCACTCGATTCTGGGAAGAAGTCTACGAACAGCAGAAAAAGACTAAACTCGAAGATGGTGACACTTGGGAGGCAGAAGATCCGACTTGGTATCGAGCGTCAGACAGCAAGAAATGCCAGCCGAAAGATGAAATGGTTTGTCCGAGAGGGTGGATTTGGTTGAGCAGTTGGCGACCTTATCGTTGCGGGCTGGTAGATGAATTTGGATGGGAGTACAGCATCGATGAAGAATTTCAAAACGCCATCGAAACAGAACGAAGCTTTCATCTTTTTAGACGACGTTTATGGCGACGACTACGAGGCGAAAAACTAGTCGGGATCAGCCATGACGGAGAACAGCTGCGATTAATTCAGCAGCTGTCTGACGGCATGCTGTCGGTGGGCTGGGAATACGCGTCAGCTTGGGGACGAGACTTGTCAGATGACAGCAGTTTTGGAGACACTCTACGACGCCGACGGTGGCTAAGACGAATACAACCGGTCGAGGCTGAAGTGGCAGAGCAAATAACCTATGAAAGTTTGAGCGATCTCTTGCGGCAGTTAGAAGCCGACCGAGCCACAAGTGAGCGCGCTCAAGAAAGAGATGCTGAACTGGCACTAGTGAGAGAAGAGCAAATTCTGATGCCGAAATGTTACGTCGAATTTGACGAGGCTTACGCCTGGCAGCTAAGAGCGTACATTTTGCAGGCACGCGATTTGGTCAGACGCGATCAAAGTCATTCAGCAAATGCCTTTATTCGAGTGGTGTTTCATACTCAGTCTCAGCTGACTGCGGTTGTTCGGGGGACGATCAATCCGGTTTGGAATCAGTCGTTGATTTTTGAGCAAGAAATTATCTGCGGCATACCACAACGGCTCAGAGCTGATCCACTTCCAATAGTCATTGAGGTATATGATCAAGTGGCTTTCGGTAAACCTGAGTTTTTGGGTCGAACCAGTGTTTTGCCACAAGTGCGAACCGATACGGATAATTATCGCCTGCCAGTACCACCGCAAAAGATGGTGTGGTATCCGATTACAGCAAACAACGAAGCATCGCGTGGTGCGGTTTTGGCTGCTTTTGAACTTTATCAAAATGACAATAATGATGAGCAGCTACCGCCCTTGCCTCCGATGATCGACCAAATATATCAAATCCCGCCAGCCATGCTACCTGCCTATAAACCCGTACTCATACAATTTCTCTGTTGGGGAGTTCGCAATCTAAAAAAGTACAAACTGCTGACGGTTGAATCACCGCTAGTTGAATTTCAGCTGGGTAGTTTCAAAGTTGAGCTAGGACGGATCAGTAAATTGGGTCAGTCTCCCAATTTCAACAATCCGGTGGTTACGTTTGAGACTGTGATACCGGAAGACCCGTACTACATGACGCCTATGACGGTTTGCCTGTATGATCAGCGTGCGTTTGGAAGAAAACCCCTAGTGGGCACTTGTACCATAAACAACGTGAGACCGTACGTGAAAAGTTTGCCGGCTAAATTTCAAACTTCGGTCATAGAAGACGCAGTTACTGATCTTGATGTTAAGATTGCGAAAGATACACCGAAAAAGCCCGATGAAATGGACAAAAGCGACTCACACAGTGAGCCTGAAATTGACTGGTGGTCGAAATATTATGCGTCGACTGGGGAGTACAGAAAATGTAAGGGCTATTTTGAGGCGGGCTTGGTACCGATAAAAATTTTAAGTCAATCACTCGAAAAAACAGAAAAATACAATAATTTTCAAGATTTCTGTGAAACTATGATTTTTCGCCGAGCCAAAAAATCGCGAAAAACCGGAGCTCAGGATGCGGAGGAAGTGGGCCAGTTGAAATCCAAATTTTATGTTTATTACAACCCCGACAATCAGATTCGGAATTATCTGCAGACTACATTTCGTCTGCCTTTTAGCGGACCAGAAATGTGTACGGTTCGAGTCTATATTGTGAAAGCGACTCAGCTAGCTAGTTTAAGTCGAAGCGGAAGCGCCAACCCCTACGTCTACCTGAAATGTGGTAAACAAAAATTGTCAGGACGTAAGAATTACATCAGCAGTACGCTAGATCCAATGTTTGGTCAAATGTACGAACTGCAAATGATAATCCCTAATCAGAAGGATTTGATAATCAAAGTTCGTGACAGAAATCTCGTATTGGCAGATGAAGATATTGGTGAAACGTACGTGGACCTGGAAAATCGATTATTGACTGGATGGAGGGCCACTTGTGGGCTAGCACCCCAGTATTGCTCAAAAGGGCCCAACGTGTGGCGCGACCAACGAACCCCCCTGGAAATATTAACCGACTACTGCGAGCTCTATAATCTTCGGCGACCCGTTTTCGAAAACGACCGAACAGTCATTTGTCAATCACAAAATGGCAAAAAGAAAATCACTCTCTCACTGGATGACATCGAAAGCAAAGCAGATAAAGCGAACGAGTTTTTAGGAGACGAGCGAAATCGACTGGCATTGGCTTTGTTGCATTGTCTACGTCTTGTGCCGGAGCACGTTGAAGTGAGACAACTGCACACAAAAAACAATGCAATGGTGAACAGGGGGAAGCTTCACATGTGGGTGGATATATTCCCACATTCTCTGGGAGAAGTCCCACCACCAGTGGACATATCGCTTAGAAAGCCACAAAAATATCAGTTGCGTGTTGTCATTTGGTGCACTAGAGACGTGGTAAGAAACTATGAATTTTTGTACGAATTTTTTAAATTGAATGTGTGCAGACGAATATTAAATAAAAACCAGTAAAAGTAGTATGACATAAAGATCAAGTTAAGTAGGTTTTAAATAAATAAAGAAATACAGTCTATTGTACTATGTAGGCTTAAAGTAGAAGAAATAGTGCCGTGCAGTCTAAGGACTTACTTAACTTATGAAGTTATTCATCTAACAAGTAAATCAAAATTTATAAACAAATCTATAAAGTAAATTTAATTTAGTAAAGTAAATTTATTTACAAACAAATTAATATCAGTTATTATTTACTTGCTTATTGCTTATAGTAACAAATATATACTCTGTGCTTATTCACTTAGATTCGTGAGAGAACAGTTCTGGGTCAGCAATTTGTGGATATTGTGGTGAAATGCTGGATTCGAGGATTGGAAAAGAAAACACAGTCCACAGATGTTCATTATCACTCAACGGATGGGGACGGGAATTTCAACTGGCGAATTTTGCTGAACTTTGAATTCCTGCTCACCGAACAATGTGTGGTGACAAAAGAGAAGCAACGGTTTTGGAGTCTCAAAAAAGGGGTTGAAGAAAAAGTAGCTCCTGAGCTTATAGTTCAACTATGGGACAATAACAAATTCAAACCGAATGAATTTTTGGGCCAGTATACATTAAATTTATTGGATTTCGAAGAGCCGCAACCGGGTCGATTCAAAATGCTAAATGTCTCCGAACCTATTCGTAGACCTGTGATGGTACGGGCGGCCAAACGAACGGCGAAATGCTGCCGAACTTGCTGCAAAAAACGTCAGTATGAAGAACAAGAGATTCGATTTTACGTCGAAGATGTAGTGCCGAAAATATCGATGCTCGATCATCCGAGAAATAGAGGATGGTGGCCGTTGCTGAGACAATCAAAAGACGGACAAGAAACGCATGTGACAGGAAAAGTAGAGATGGAATATTGCTTGCTGACAAAGGATGAAGCCGACGACAATGTAGTCGGAAAAGGACGGAGAAAGCCAAATAAGGTAGAACTAAGGCCAATTTATGAGTTGGGCCTAATTTATTTATTAGAGAAACAAAACAATTCAGTGTTATGAAAAACTCACGATATTGAACAACTTTTAGATGAGATTTTTGCATTTCAATTAATTTTTCGGATCTCATATAAGCAATCGCTAACTGTTGGTTTACAAATCATGTTTTAATATTAATATTTAAGCGTCAGAGGTTATCACGTTCGCCGCAATCCCAACTTTTTGTGACTACAACATCACGCATTACACTTGATTGCGCCAAAATGCCCAGCCAGACTCAAATAGCTGTACTATGTATATGTACTCATGATCATTTTTCTCAAGTGCTTTAGTATTTTTTCTACGCAAAGAGCGAAAACATAGTATTTACTTGTACGCGATTTGGTCTTTGAAAATGTATAAAAGATAGGGGCACGGTGTGTCCCACACGCGTATCAGGAAAGTTCTATGTGTGACACACGGTGTCCCACAATGCCGTCTAGGTATTTGGTTACATTCTACCATTTTTAGGATCCTTATCTGGACAAGCCCGACCGTCCATTTCTGGATCGCTTTTGGATCACCTCTCGTCTGAAAGCCATCGCGATTTTCCTTTGGTCTCGCTACAAATGGTGGATTCTAGCCATTGTGGCTCTGATTTTGCTGGCTATTTTTGTTCTTGTATGGTTCTATAAGATGCCAGAGATGGTGGCTGGAGCTTAAGTTTTGTAGCTTTGTAGCTTTTTTGTTTTTGTTTGATTTTGTACTTTAGGCAAATAATTTATTCTTTTGCCAGATGAAACGGACTGGAGTTACT
>JASANF010003441.1:0-13703 GCA_030248245.1 Trissonchulus sp. WLG1_4 | reverse complement strand
CTTTCAGTTTCAGAATTTTCAGCTGTTCTTGTCCTAGAAAATCTGGAAGACATGAAATCAGTAATCTACAGTAGGTATTTATGCACTAATAATCTCGGTGTGTATTTCAAAGCGATAAATTGTTTGTTTGTTTGTTTGTTTGTTTGTTTGTTTGTTTAATTGTATTTGTATGTAGAAGTTCATTTATTCTATTCTGTACAATTTCAGTCAAATCTAGTGGTGATCAAAGTATACGCCCGATTACTAAATTCTTAAATCAGTACATTGAAACGTTTGAATTTTCTGTTACTCTGTACATATATATAATGTCTGCGGCGGAAAGTTTTAAAAACTCGAAGTATTATGTAATGTTCTTAAAGAGTTGTGAAATTTTCATTAAACATTAATTTTTATTTTAATAATTATTAAAGTGCATTTCAATTTTACATTTTTATTTCAAATTCTAAATGTTCCATTGTAAATGGTATTAAATGGTAAATTTTAAATCTTAGGGCCTATTCCTTTACCGGACTACATAAACGGACTAGACTTCTGTTAGTCCGAGGTTTTGGAATGACAAATCGGACTAAACGGACTAAAAGAGTTAAAATAAGTCAGCGGCTTAATTTTAGTCTGACCCCATTCCAAAACTACCACTGGACTAAACGGATTTAACATGCACGCTTAACATTAACGTGCATAGTTAAGTTTGTTTAGTCCGATTAAAAAGCAAAAAGTTAAGTCCGTTTAATCCGGAGGTTTTGGATTGGCATTTTTCAGCATAATTTTTAAACCGTTTAGTCCGATTATAATTAACCCTTTAATCCAGTAAAGGAATAGGCCCTTAAAGTTTAATCTTCATGTAAAATTCTGCATGTGAATCGGCTCAGTGCTTGTTTTAGTGCTCACTTGGTTGTACGCTGTGTCAGTTGGATGGTGTAACGTGAAACGATGCTGTCGATATGCCGCTGATCCGGCCTGCAAAAGGGCTTGCATGGATGTAAGGCGCCGTCAGCGGAGATCTGGGCCCGATTTATCGAAGCAAAATGTTCGTCATCAGAAATGTTCGTCATCAAAAATGCTCGTCATCGAAAATTTTGGATTGATCGAAACATTTTCGATGACGAACATTTGTTTTTTCGATGACGAACATTTGCTTTTTCAACAGCGAGTTCGTCATCGAAAGAGCAAATGTTCGTCATCGAAAATGTTCATCATCGAAAAGTTCGTCATCAAAAATGTTCGTCATCGAAAAAGCAAATGTTCGTCATCGAAAAAGCAAATGTTCGTCATCGAAAAAGCAAATGTTCGTCATCGAAAAAACAAATGTTCGTCATCGAAAAAGCAAATGTTCGTCATCGAAAATGTTCATTATTGAAAATTTTAAGCGTTCGAAATAAAATCAGTCGTTCGAAGTCTAAACATTCTGAATTAGAACATTTTCATTAAAGTCTAAGTTCTCTAATAATAATAACTACTACTAACTATTTCCAATACTACTACTATATACTACCTAAGACTACCTAATATATACTACTAAAATTGAGGTACAATAAAGTATTGAATTTAGTGGTTCTGTCTGGTGTCAATGGATAGGGGCAAACTCTCAAAGTTGAATATTATTTTGTTTCAACTTTTTCGCAACATTAACCAAAGTTTTGAAAAACTTTACGTAAATCCTTTTGCCGACAGAGAACTAATTTAATAGTTCAGAAAAGCTGAAAAGCTGGTTATGATTTCACAGAGCTCGGTTCATATACTCGCTCTTGTCCTTGTCCCTATCATTTTGTCCTTGAGCAATTCCAAAATTACCTAGCCAAATAAGCCGATTTTTGGCATGAAAATATTTGACCTCAATTACAGACCGCATACAAAATTCATATAAAACGCTTCCGTTAATTCTTTACAGCAGCTGACCGAAATGTGCCCTAGTCCTTCTTGTCCCTCTGTGTTCTCAAGGACAAGTATGAACCGGTCTTAAAAATTAAGTACGCCTGAACCAAATGCTTGAAACGGCCAGCCAACTCTCTTTGCAGTATGGTCGCAGATATCAGTTATTCATTTAACAGCTATTAGGCTGGATTCATACTTCAGTAGGGCATACGGACAAAGCCTGTATAATCCGTTTTTTAATTCTTACTTTTTAAGGCAAACGCGCATAGCTTGGGCCTAAGTTGCGATTCATATTTTTGAACAGTATGTCCGTTTGTCCGTATGCCCGGGAGTTTTGGCTAAGTTGAACTGAAATTAACTTTGCCGGGCATATACGGACAAAGTGAAATAATGCGGTTTAGTATATATATATAGATGAACGGACATATGGCTGACGGGCAAAGTGGCAGATGGCTGTACGGGCGAAGGTATGAATAAAACGGCCATTCTGCCGTTCAGTTGGTCCCAATGTCCATACGGCAGTACGGTTATTTTAATAAGTAATATTAAAAATTGGTATTAAAAATACTTTTAATTTCAATTATTTTATTATTAATATTAAAAATATAATAAATAATATAATATAATAATATAATAAATAATATTTTGCGCTGTTGTGCTATTCACATTAATATTTAATTAATAATAAATAAGGTTGGCTATTTATATTTATATTAAAATTACTGCCAGCTGCTTATGTACCTATAGATGTTCGCAGTTGAAAATTTCAACGGAGGTACCGAGCTCCGTTGATTTGTTCGTCATCGAAAAAATTTTCGATGACGAGCTTTTGTCATTTAGAACATAATACTGTTCTAAAAGACCAAAGCTCGTCATCGAAAAATTTCTCGATGACGAACATTTTTGATGACGAACTTTCGATGACGAACATTTGTCTTTTGATAAATCACCGTTGAAAAAACAAATGTACGTAGTAGATATTATTACCCGTAGTTTTCTTGTTATGTACTGGGAGTGAGTGGGATGTTCGAGGAGTGTCTTCCCATGTTAAAAAGACAAACAGGGAAATAAGTTTCTATAAAACGGGGTGTGTTAGTTAGTAAAGCGTGCAAAAATAAATTGTTAACTTATACTATCGATTAGAGTGCATTGCGACTTCTGCCATACCTAGCCCAAACACTGGCGGCTCATCAGTGGAGCAGTGTTGGGATAGTGATTTATTTAGGGGTACTTTTCTAAATAAAACTAAAATGAAAAAACGTTGAGTTTACGATATTTAAAATGGAAAAAAGGGGGAATAAAAGTGGTTTCGCCGCCGGTCGCCTCAGACTAAGTGATGTTAGTTCCATGTCATGCAGAGATCAGAACAAACTTTTCCAAACACTAATTCCATTATGTGAGTTTATGTACTTGCAGACATTCTTGTTAGCGGTAGTAAGAAAAGTCCGTCTCAATCCACGAAACGAATAGCCCTTATCTTTAAGTATATGAATTAGAGATTTAGTGTGTTGTAGAAAGGTTTGTGAGTTGCTACATAAATTAGAGAAGCGTATAATTTCATTACTAAAGACATTGTAGCAACACATGCTGGAAATATTACTATGAATCTCAGGATAGTAAATGGCTTAAATGTTCATCATCGAAAATGTTTCCATCAATCCAAAATTTTCGATGACGAACATTTTCGATGACGAACATTTGTCTTTTCAATAATGAACATGTATTTTCGATGACGAACATTTGGTTTTTCGATGACGAACATTTTTGATGACGAACATTTGTTTTTTCGATGACGAACATTTTTGATGACGAACATTTTCGATGACCAACATTTTCGATGACGAACTTTTGATGACGAACATTTTCGATGACGAACATTTTGTTTCGATAAATCGGGCCCTGATTTAGTCAATTAAGTTCAGCGCTGGTGGTAGTTATGTATATTCATACAGTAAAGTTTGACCAAAAACTGCTGGACCCGGAGACACAAAGAAACACGCGATTTCATTACGAAAAGAACGAATTGCAAGCATCAAGAGTACAGCGAGTAGTACGGAAAGTCACGCTACCAGTTTTGTCTTACAATTCAGCAATGTATAATAATTTAATTATCTAGTAGTTGCACCAGCGCAAGCACAGCCACAAGCATACGCACAAGCACAATGCTGAGGAGTTCACAGCTGGCAGAAGTACAAGCACAAGGACAGCCAATCAAATTCAAGCCCTCATTTTAACGTCTCTACCGCTCAGTTTCGGGGCTGTTGCGTTCAGATTCGTTCAGTTTTCATTAAAATTATTAAGTATCTGGCCTTGAGTTTTAAAGGGGAGGTCGGGTCTGGGTCTTTTTTCTCTTCCTTTGCTGGATCTGCTAGCGAATCCTTTTAATAGGTATACATCCTAAAACTAAGGCCTCTCTTTTATCCACTGCATTCTGTTTTTTACAAAATCCATTACCACTAGGTGGCAGCAAAAAAAGACTTGAAAAAACCTGTTTTTTATGTCTTCATGGTATTTTACTTTAATTATTTTGTATATAGATTTACTGCAGGATCTTTCTAATTGGTTAGTGAAGTAGCTTTGGGCAACCCCTTTGCGCTGATTGGCTGTTCTTGTGCTAAAGTGATTTTTTAACTATGCGTTATGCTTGGGCTTGTGCAGAATTTTGCAAAGGCGCATTGTGAACATGCTGCGCCTTTACCTGTGCTTGTGCAGGTGCTAGTGTGAATCCGGCCTAATATTAGCCTGTATTTCGGTACAATGTATTAGCCTTGAATAAATAAATGACTTCATGCATTATCATTTTGAGATTGGATTCGCGATTTATTTGAGGCTATATTATAAAAGAAAAGTTGTTAAGCAGTGAATTAATAGTCTATTTTTATGATGTTTTGTTGTGAAAAAATTTTTATTCAGGAAAGTATTAATTTATGGAAATTAATTTTCACTATCAGTTTCAGATCTTGTTTAGATGACAGCACCGGAAGAAGTCAGGCAGATATGTCCAGCTGAGAAAGAAAAAGAATTTTCAAAATGCATAGATTACTATCAGAGTTAGTCTATTAAATATTTGGTATAATATTGCTAGTATCTGGAAATTGATCACGTGTATCGACGACAAGAAGTAAATGGGGTAGCTATGGCGCATACGAATTTATGGATAAATTATCAACTAATTTTAAAGCACATTTTAACCCATGGTCACAAACAAGAGAGTTTGGAAAGAGAGCATAGTTGAGAGTCTGCGGGTGGTTGTGCGTATACAGTCTTAATAGGGGTCCATGGCGATGACAGTCGTCAGCATTGTGTTTCTGAAGGAAAGCATTGTAATTCAAAGTTCAAGCTTTGATTATGCTTTGATCAGTCACCGCAACGAACTGAGCTTCGTTCAGAATGATAGTTTGTGGTAGGGCAGTCACTCGTGGCCACTGGCCAGTAGCCTCTCAGCCACGGGCGTGTTTCACTCGGATACCTAAGGCAGGAATTCATCGTGAACATGAATTTAACCAAAATATTTAATTGAAGAGTTTAGTGAGTCTGTGAAACATAACTCGGACAGGTTTCACTAGTGGGAAATAGTGCAATTTTATTGTTGTTCCGAAACAGCATTATGCATCACAGGGTTAAGGACACTGCAATTTGATTGGCTACATAGATGGGTTTTCAGCCTCTGTCTGCTGCAGTCAACGCGACTTGCCGCCTCGCTGTCAGCAGATGTGTGACGAATTGTTGCCCGAAGGACCCGACCACCCCATCTACACCGGTGAAACGTCATCTCGTTTGGACCATTTTGTGCAACACTGCGATCCACCTTTTCAAACAAATGTAAAGAACAGTTGATTGGCTGTTGATTGTTTTGTTGTTTCCTCATTGTGATGTGAAGATAACATTTTTTGATGGATTTTTGCATGCAAACTATCAACCCTATAATTTAATATTTTTTAATGGTGATAAATGTTTTTTTGAGGACGGTACAGGTAATTTTTGGGCGTAAAGGGTCTCTGAGTTACTAGGTCCTGCGATTTGGTTCAGAATTTGTTAAGATTTTCACAGTTCAAATTGTTCTATCAAAACTAAAAAAGAAGAGTCGAAATACGTAAAAAATTTTATGTTTTTAAAAGTAGACGTTATGCACATCATAGGAAAGCCTACCCGTTTTCAAACAACTTTTCTTTAAGAAATGTTGGCAAACAAACAAGCCCAATCTGCGGCAAACTTTCTGTGCAACGCAGAGTCATATGGCTTATAACTTATTAATATATGAACATATTAACATATGAACTTATTGCTTATTACTTTTGTGCAACAGGCCCCTGAGCAACATAAATATTTCGTCCGAGTGACTACATTTCACAGGACATGTCACTTACATTTCTGTTTGGAATTACCTTTATTTTTGGACCACTGTTACCGACCCACACATAGCTGTGCTACCTACCCATTTAGTGTAGTGTTGTTTTAGTTTACTAGAACTAATACTAAAATTAGTTTTAGTATATGATGCTACATAAATCTGAATCAAATTGGCTATACTATAACTATAACTAAAACCACTAAAACTTATCTAAATTTCAGCTGCTTACTAAAAGAACACTAATTTAGTGTCCCCGATGTGATGGACTGGTGAGTCCGCAGGAGTATATGTGACAGATTATGCAATGCTCATTCAGATTATGTAAACTTCATAGTCGGTGGAAGCTAAGCGTTAGTAATCTTAGGTTTTAACCACTCGACAAACTGTAATTCACTTAACAACTCGGTTCTTTCATGTGTTGCCATTTCCTTGAAAAGCTGAGAAAACTAAAGAGACGGCCAATTGTAAGAAATGGAGCAAAATAGAGTAAATTTGGTCGTCATTTGACTGAATTTCTTTGAAATTTTAATCGTAATTTTTTAAAATTTCAGAACAATTTCTGGCGCTGTATGTTGCTGTTTACTTACAAACCGACCGTCCTTGATGACCCTCAGCCCAGAACCACTCTATCTCGCTATTCGCGCAATCTCTACGACATTGTGAAGCAACGGAAACTAGAGACAATGTTGCCGGGGGTCGGGTTGCATCACGTGACCGCACGATGGTGCTGCTTCAAAGCCAGTGGCAGCAAATGTCGGGATCTTTGCTGGAAGGTTGGTTAGGTCTAGCAGTCTGTCTATTTATCGGATGTCAGCCGTATATGGCCACAGATGTACATGGGCAGTCGGGGGGGAAGCAAGCCCCCCCGATTTTAGAGTTCGAGACAAGCCCCCCTCAAATTTTATCGAGACAAGCCCCCTGCTTGGTGCTGAAAGAAGGTCCCCGAAAACTCAAAAATTGCCCCGGAATTAGGGATGTTTTCAGTTAACTGCTAACTGATTCATTTTCAGTTAAAGTTAAGCAGTTACAGTTAACTGATAATAACTGATAACTGAACTGCTCTAATTTTGAAAAGCAGTTAAAAACTGATAACTTAACTGCACAATTCCTAAAAGCAGTTAACTTAACTGTAACTGAACTGCTTCGGTTGTAAAAAACTGATTGAAATCAGTTAACTGATATTCTTTTCAGTTACATGCAATAACTGAAAATCATTTTCAGTTATGCGTTTGTACATGCATAAAATCATTTGTGGCGTTCTGCTTCTTTATATACTTTGTTGCAATTTTTCCTCAAGTTTTTGTATTTGTAAAATTGTCGCTAAAACATTGAAAGGACAAAACGTCAATTAACGACCGGACTCGAATTTTCAGTTTAGGACCACTTTACGTTTTGCCTATTATTTTATTTGATTCATGTTTGTGTTTGTTTGTTGTTTGTGATTGTTTCATATTTTACTCTATTCTGCGCATTTTTTTGCGCCCATTCTTTCAAGAATTTATGTCATTTAAACTTTACAATTGCTACTTGCAATTGTTACAGAAGTTTAAAGTTTTTGTATTGATTATTGAAATAACTTTGATCCCATGTTGACAAGAGATTTTTGGTTTTGAGTAGTAGCAGTTAATTAAATACCAAATATCGGGATTAGCGGAAAAAGAAACCAGCATTTTTAGAGAAATAACTGAAAATATTTTCAGTTAAAGTTATCAGTTACAGTTAAGTTAATTTAACTGTAACTGAACTGATTAAAATTTTGCAAAATTAACTGATAACTGAACTGATATAATTTTAACCTAATCAGTTAACTGATTAACTGAACTGATTAAAATTTTGATAACTGAAAACATCCCTACCCGGAATGTCGTAAAATGCTTCAAAAATTGTCCAAAAGGCTAAAAAATCGCTAAAAACATCCAAATTTTGCAAAAAATTGCCCATTTTTAGGCAAAAATTGTACATGTTTGCGTTTTTGTCAGTTAAAGCCTCCGAAAAGTCGGGACAAGCCCCCCCCCCCCCTTAAAATTTTGAAATATATAGGACAAGCCCCTGCCAGACCGAGACCCCGTGTACATGTATGCATATGGCTATACAATCTGTACGACGCCACAATTCCACGCAATACCTGAAGACACACCTGGTTACTGGAGACTCACAACAAGGGCAGTCACGCAGCTTAGGTTGAATGGTTAATAGTTAGAAGCTGATTCCGGTTGCTTCGCAAGATGAATCTTATGAGAATTGAAACATGCGTGATTGCTGTTTTTCAAACGCTACTGTTGTTATAATTGTAAGATTTCACGAGAGCTGTAGTTTGTTACAATAATGAGAAAACATGAGTTTTGTGAAAATTTTTTAAATTATTACGCTTAATTAAAATTTATGACAGCGAACAAGAGTTGCTCCTGCGGAAAACTCAGCTTGCTAATTAATTGATGCGGACAATAGTTCGCCCTGCGTTACTGGTGCTTTTTCCATCCTATTGTTTTCGGGATTATTTTCCTCTAGGTGACCGGTGATTCAGCTTACGAAAACCTGCTCCAGGACACCGAATTATTCGATGAATGTTTGATGGGACCCGAACAGCGGTTTATGAATTCTTGTTATGGTGCTGGTGAGGGTCGTTTGCTTCATTTATTGTTGTTTATTCCTTGTTTTGCATGAACTCAAAAGTACACATGA
This sequence comes from Trissonchulus sp. WLG1_4, assembly GCA_030248245.1. Lineage (NCBI taxonomy): Eukaryota > Metazoa > Nematoda > Enoplea > Enoplida > Ironidae > Trissonchulus > Trissonchulus sp. WLG1_4. The sequence continues at coordinate 4,798 of JASANF010003441.1, read as the reverse complement.
ATTGCAAATATCAATAATTTAATGTCTGTTTCACACGATGGAGAAAACGCGTGTGGTGCCCCTTGGGGCACCCCATGGGGTGCCACATGGTGCCACATGACGCCCCATGGGGCACTCCATGGGGTGTCACACGATGCCACATGGTGCCCCACGGGGCACCCCATGGGATGTCACACGACGCCACATGATGCCTCACGGGTCATGGGGCACCCCATGTGGTGCCCCATGGGGCGTCATGTGCCACCGTGTGGCATAACACCCCATATGGTGCCACATGGGGCACCCCACGTGGGCACTCCCCACGTTATTCCCCATCGTGTGAAACAGGCTTAAGTGTATTGGTAATTGTAGTGACTAAATCAAACGACAGCCGGTTCATCTTTCTTTTTGATCCTCCATTCACTTAAACACTTTTTTAAAAAATGATGTGAAGTTGTTCATTTAGTGCGCGTTGCGTTGAAACTTACAAAACATAGATGTCATCAGCTTTGTTTAGAAGCGCCTCATATTTTTCAGCCACCTTAATCGGCTACTACTCTTGCCGTTCAGAGATCGATTATTGCTCCAATTTGTTTTCCCACGATCGATCACTGATTTTCGGCAGCAAACCAGAAGATTATTTTCACAGCACCCAGGCATGCAGTACGGTACAGTCGTGGACTAGAAACAGGAACTTATCCGTGACCCACCACTCGACCCTGCCACTACGAAACATCGCAATCTGTGAATTTGCGTCTTGGCACAGATTGGCATGTTTGCTGCAAAAGCCTCATGTCAAAATATGCCGGTATATTGTATATGTAATTTCTGGTTTTATTTGACGTAGGGTCAAATCCGAAAATGTATTAAACGGATAAGATTAAAGTTTGTTTGTCAAAAATCTGTGACAGCGATTGTGAATTTATACATAAAATTTGCCACAGCAAACGTGTTTGTAATGCCATCGGCTTGTGCAGCAAATTTCGTAAGTCTAGGCTATCTTAACATTAAGTTTATTTACAAATGAAACAGGACCGAGATATACTTTTATACCGAAATACTTTTCAGGACCGAGGTGTTATTAGATGTTTTTATCCAATTTTTATTTTTTATCCAGGTACAATACAGTAAATTTATTTGCCCGTTTCAGCTTGTGTTTCAGTTTCCACTCTTAAATTTATCTTGTCTTTATTATAAACCCTTGCTTATAGCGAAGATTTCTTGAATTTGATGTCCAAATGTGTGGACTGGTCTCGATTGAGAGGGAATGCCCACAACCGTCGTAATCAACCGCTGCTATGGGCAGATCAATTCGGTTTCAACTTGGCCGATTCCAGTGACTGTATCTCACTGAATGCGTCTGGTATTTATATACTTGATTTCGTTCGTATCTTAAAAATGTTTTTGTTCTTTAAAGTTTTAACATAAAAAGTGTTGCGCATCTTTGTTGAAGCTGCTGTAGATGTAATGTACGGTTCAGATAACAGGCATTCAAACAAGTACCTAGGTCATGAGAGTAGGGTACCATGGTTTATAGGTTTTTAATGTAAGAGCGTTTATTATTTAGAAGATTTTCTAAGGAATCTCATAACGCGGCATGTAATGAATTGCTGATACCTTAGCAAGTTTAATATCCGGTTTATGGGAGATTTTGTTTCTATTGTCGACGTTTACAATGTTACAATACTTTTGCATGCGATATTATGTAGGTAATTATTTTTAGTGAAGCATGTATCTCGTGCACTCAAAAAGCAGCGAAATCCGTGTGCTACATATCCGTGCTCTGGCCGACGCCAAATTTGCATTCCAGACGCCAACATTAAATCGAACTATCGATGTGTCAACAGTAAGAAGCGATAACCACTAATTCTCATGCTATAAATAACAAGCTCAATCTGCGGCAAAACTTTCAGTAAGTAAGGCCAAAGTTTTAAGGAAACTGACCAGAGGTCAGCTAAAGCCTGTTGTGCAGGGACTTTGTCTATACTGAAAGAAAGTGGACAAATTTTACACTACACGCAAATTAGACACCACATACAGAATTAATGACTGCATTAGCCACAGTGGCCACAGCGGCACATATTAGCAATTAGAGAGGTTTCATTATGTTTATACCCAAAAAAGTAGCAAAACACTAATTTTGATGCAAAAATTGTAAATATTACTCATAGGACGCCACATTTTGTCGAACTAAGAAATCACCATTTAGTTCGTTTGCAGAAAATTTTTTTGCATCGTCAGCATTCAGCATCTGCTGCCGTTTGTGTGCTAGAAAAAACATTTTTACTCAAGAATTTTAAACAAATTAATGTGCAAAAATGCAGGTGAACCACACTTGGGCTGGGCCCCATTGGTTCACTTTAAGACCCGCGCTCAATTATGAACCAGAGAAAGATTTTCAGTAATTTTTGAACGATCAGCAATTACAAGAGGCTGATGGACAAGTTAAAAACCTACACACAAAAAGTTGTAAAAGAATATTGAGTTGATTTTGAGAACAAGCACAATAAAGTTGACCTTACAAAATAACAAAAAAACTTGGTTGTTCTCAATACGCTCCTAGCGTATTGAGATAGGCCAGCATGTGCTCACTACGATCACGTCTTAAAAAAAACAAACAGTGACAAACTCTGGCTGATGTAACGATTGTCTTTCGCAATTGACGCACAAAATTTGTTCTGTGTTTGCAATTTGCATGTGCACATGCGTCGATATTTTGCAGTCAACCTTTTGCCACTAATTCTCCCAGATAGCAATAATAATGACAACAATAATGTGACTCACGCGCAATATCTGAACTACATGAACTAAACGAACGCACATTAGAAGTAATCGCTGATTCCTGTGTAATTTTTGTGCTAGACAAAGCAGTGACGCACACACAGTTGATTCAAAGTGCACAGCAAACAAACGCACAAGCTCATAGCACACTCACAGTCCAGTGTTATCCACCAGAATTAAAATTAAAGACCTGTTGTGCTGTGGCACAACAGGACAAAATAACAGTCACTACAGTACGAACCAATATTACTCGCTACGGTCTCCACTTGCACTCCGGAGTCGAACCAGAGCCGAAGTCACTTGATTCTGAAGCCAGGTCAAAGGAATAAAGGATATTGGTATTAAAGTTTGACTCCATGATCAAGTGAGTCCGACTCCGCTCTCCGCGCTTTGTAGCAAGTACTTTTGGTCGATACTGTATAGTGTAAATGCAGTTTAACAGAGTTTTAATAGCATTAGAGTGAATTAAGTAGCCGTTTTTGTTATATTTTTGTAGTTATTTGTATTAGTATTGTTTGTTGTACATAGAACTTAATTTTATATGATACATCATTTATCAGACACAGTTGTACAGTTATTTAAATCCCTTGCATTGCATTCCATTACGACCGCAGTATTAACAAGGGTGCGTTTTAAAACAGTCTGACGTTTTGGTAACGTACAGTAAGTTTCATGATTTTTTTAAGCAGTAAGTTTTCTTCATGAATTACATAAATAAAAAATATGTACATAATTGATAACCAGAGAATATCATGAATTATAAGAACAGTATCATACTCTTCTTTTTACGTACTCTTGATACTTAATAGTATACATTAGTTACTAAAGTTTTTGGCTGACAGATATTGTCATTATTTCGCTTTCAGGCTGCCAGGCTGGGGCGTCTCCTTCGGTGGTCCCAGTCGGCCACTGGCTTGTGGTGCCGGACATCACCAGCCCCACCGAGCGGGTCATTTACTGGCAGTGTCTCAACGGTAGTGTCTGGTCCAAGCCAAACACTGCTAAAAGATTAATCGCTTACAACTGCGCGGCTCAATTGTTAAATGATGGTATGGATTATTTAGATGGTATTGTCAAGAAAGAGTGGGGTGATTCTTAGGGCCTTATCCAAAATTGGATTTAACGGATTAGATTTAAATTATTTTTGCTAATAACAGCATAAAATTAAAATAACCGGCTGAATTTCGCCCTAGATGGCTTACATACATTATCCCGGTGTGTGCCAAGTTTCAGTAAATTACTTTTAACTGTTATGGACGAAATAAAGTTGAATCTAATCCGATAAATCCAATTTTGGATAAGACCCTTAATGAAAGAAAGACAGCATCACTATAGATAGGCCCAGAGGGATTCGAACCTATCATCTCTGGATCTCCAAACCAGTGCTCTAACCATTTGAGCTACGGGGCCAATGCTGAACTTGTGCTAATCCCTCTAAGCATCTAACAGTCCTATTTACTTCACAGAATGATTAAGTGTGTGTTTTTAAAATGAATTAATTTTATTTAGCTTTGTCACTGGTATGTAGGGCCAGCTATATATCTGGTATTAGCTAGTCTAATCTAACCTACACTTTCTGAGTTAATAAATTGTGCTATGGGTGTTTTTTGTCTCGTTTTATAAAACTAGTCGCTTTGTTCGTTCTTTGATAACTATTTGGTTGGGAACGGGAGCAACGCGAGTCGTGACCACCATTTTAAAAAATCAGAAGCTATGATTATGTACTTCAATATTTGGATATTTATTTTTTTAGTGCATGAAATTCAGAATCTGATCGTGCGCTTTGCATAGATTATTACAGATATTTGATATTTTTTGCTAATTTTGTATGTTTAGAAAATTTTCCGAAATCTGAAAAACTGAGACGCTGTGTGTGCGTCCAAGGAAACATAACCTGCTTTGGAAAGTCGGAACTTCTGTTTGACGAAGTTTTGTCGAAAGGTACACATTTATATAATATATTATGTTACTGTAACAAGGGATTCCGTTTTGGTTGGAAGTTCAGTTCATAGACTTAATGGGTGGATTTCACAAAGGT
>JASANF010003440.1:0-24326 GCA_030248245.1 Trissonchulus sp. WLG1_4 | reverse complement strand
CACCAACAGCTTTGGGGGGCAAAAATTTGGATTTTTGTAGTTTGAAAAACAAAAATTTGAAATTTGTAGTTTTTTCAGTCAAGAACTTATTGAAGTAAAAAATAGAATGTCTCACCGAGATTCTAACTCGGACCAATGAATTAAAAATCCAGAGTGCTAACCATGAATACACTATGAGACCTCAGGTGCGAAGATGTTTACTTCGATTAGTGAAAGTTTTTCTTCCACAAAAGACAAACAGTTAGACATTAGTACTAAATGTAATTTTTTTATCTAAACAATATAAAATAATTTAATTATTTCAACCTCAAGCAATCATTATTAATTTATTGTAAGACATTTATTGCTAGTAAATTTTTCGTACTTTTATACGGCTGCTTGATTCGTACGCTGAAAGTCTATGTTTAATTAAAGCGAACCGTTAGCCAGGTTGGCTCAGTTGGTAAGTGCTACCCGCACTTACTGAGCATTTTATTTCGGATCAGAACGTCGGTGGTTCATTTCCGCCCCGGAGCTGCACCTTGCCTGGGGTTGTTCTGCCTACCTATAGTCTGTGAGTTCCGCCAAACTGTCAGTTCATAATGTGTGTAGAGACTGTCAGAGAAACGACTAAGCGAGGTACCTACCCTTCTAGTGTTAATTAACACTAGAAAACCTACCAAGATGAACGTAGGAATCACAGATTCTCAATATAGTATATACGCGGCCCCTCAGAGAGCGTTTTTGAGATCACAGACGGTCAATTGTGAACTGTAAATTACTTTCTACTCATTTCAAATCTAGAATTTGCAAATAATATTATGTTTCTATCATAGAAAATTTAGTTTACACTGGAGACGATAACAGTGATAAAGAAAATAGACTGGAACAAGAAAGCTATTGGATCAAAATACTTCGAACTAAGTTCCCTTAAGGACTTAATGATCGGATTTGAAAAGAAACTTGAATTTGAACAAAAGCGAACAATACAGCCATTGCTAAGGCAGAAAAAAGACACGCCAGCTTAGAAAACAAGACAATGATATTAACGAATTCATTGGCGCACTTACCAAGACAATCAAGAATGATATTTAATTATTCCGATCTAAAATAACTGACACTATTTTTGCAATAAATAAAAATTCAATTGGTCTTCTGTACGCTAAGCTTATGTATAAATTTACAGATGAACGCTTGAGCTTAATTAAAGACTTGTGCAGATTTAAACTGGAAAGCAAAACAAGCACGTTTTGCGAGTAGAGTTAAATTAATTTTGGATAGAACTCGTTGCGACATGCTTACAGTGCTGAGGATATTCTTCAAATATAGAACGCGGCATCAAAATATTTTAAAGCCAACATCTATAGCTAAACATGACAACTCTTAAGGCCCATTGCTTTACCTTATTAAGCGGACTGGACTTAATCAAGTCCGAGGTTTAGGAATGGCAAATCTTGTTAAACGGACTAATCTACTTGAAATAAGTCAGCGGCTTAATTTTAGTCTGACTCCATTCCAAAACTACCACTGGACTAAACTGACTCAACATGCACGCTTAACATTAGTTAAGTCCGTTTAGTAAAATTAGTAAAATATTTTAGTCCGTAAAATCCGTTTAGTCCGACTAAAAAACAACGCGCTTAAAGTTAAGTTCGCTTAATCCGGAGGTTTCAAAATAAACATTATAAGATTGATTTTTTAACCGTTTAGTCCGATTAAAAATAACCCTTTGCTGCATGAAATTCCAAAAATGCACTAAGTCCAGTCATTGGCTGGGTTTTGATTCGTCACCACAGACGGAGCCTGCGTCACAGGGGCAGCTTTGTGGCAGGACTGTCACGCCAAGCCACTTGGCCACCGGCTCGCTTCACTCGGCTACCTTAAGGCATCCTCGTGAAGTAACCGATTCTATGAAACATGAAGCCGACAGGTTTCACTAGTGTACGATTGTGCAATTTTTACACTTATGTAACAGTATGCGGAAAAGGGTTAACCTTTTAATTTGGCGCAGGAGTCTGCCCTCAGTCATAGCTACTAGCCAGCAAATGCTAGCGTTCATTTTCACAAATGGTGCCATTTTTCGGGGGCTGTAAAAGGGTTAGCGCTTGATGGTAAAGGCATAAAATTTTGAGAAAATGAGGTGCCTGTTTGGTCGAAGAAAAGAAACCTAATTGCGGGTTAACTTATCACTGACTGCGACTGAACTAAATGACAATCTAAATTTTGTACGGAAATTATACGTTAATTTGCAAAACGCTAACGCTTGTGTTAACTAAAACATTGTTGCGAAATTGTTTTTGTGTGCAAAGATTAAAATCACAGATGGCTAAAAACATTTCCGTATGTGTCTTCACGCGACTTCAATGATGAGAAACCTCCCCTTCACTTGGAGATGTATAAACTGTATACTTTTGCCACTATAAAAAGCCAATATTTTGAATAATTGGATTAGTAGTTAGACCTTGTGCATTTGATTATGAAATTATTATACAACACTCCAAATTTCTAAATTTTGTGGTCCACACATGTCGATCCAATCCGTTCATATGATCCAACCCACGTCACTAGTTGGAAACGCCATCTAAAGTCTATTATCCTTTGGCTCCAACACACAGATATGTAATCTACAAAACATTGTCCAAACAGGTTTCATCTCAACACTGTTCAATGAGATTACTTTCCTGTGGACGTACATGTTATCTACGGTCTGACACACGCTCGCACAAACTGTCTTACAAATCAACAGTCTTGTATTCGTAAGTAAGTAATGCATATAGCTAGCTACGTGCATAGAATCATACACACGCCCACACAAACAGAGCTTTTTCATGACCTGCCTCTTGTTTTACTGTAGAACTACATGCAATCATAGAAAACGATTGCAATATAGTATATACGCGGCGTCTGAGGCCGCCGCGTAAAAATAGCCTTGAACAACGCCAAAAAGGTGAAACCTGCAAGAATACTAAAACACTATTGCAATTCAATTTGCGCAAATGTTGTCAATAATGCTGTGAACCATTACGTGATAAAAATTTCTGAAAAAAGAAAATATAATGCTGCTGATTTTCAAGAATGGAAAAAAATGTCCTTGACATGGCTAAATGACACATTAAAGAGAATAAATTCACTCGCAAAATTATGGATTGAATAAACAATTTAACATTTTGCAATTATCTGCAAGGTTTTCTATATCAACAAACTACTAAAAAATGGGTATTATGCATAACAGCAATACTTACAAAATTATCAATAATATTAAAGCTTCTGATCAAATTGAAAAGCTATCCGATGAGTCAACGTCGTTCGGTTTCAATATTACTTGAAAACTATGAAAACAAACATTTGCATTTTGTGCAAACGATACCTAGATTTCATAAAAACCCTACTAGATTCAGAACAATAATTTCTAGTGCCAAGTCTTGTACTAAATCTATGTCTCTAGCACTTAGTTTCGGCTACTAAAAAATCCAAAAGAAAGTAGAAAACTATTGCAACAGCTACATTCTAGTCAGTGGAATATTTCTCCGTACTGGATCATTAATAGCAATAAACGTATTCTAAATGACATTGAAATATTAAACAAAAAGAAAATAGCTAAAACTGTTAACATTTATGATTTATATGTACATCAATCTGTAGTGTTTGTGACCGGGCGGAATTTTCGGCCGGCCGGCCTGATGGTCGCCGACCGGCTCCGGCCGGCTTCGGCCGGCTCCGGCTGGCCTGTTATAAACACCGGCCGGCCAGCCAGATTCAACCGACTGACAAAAATAGGCCGGCATATCAATCCGACAGGCTAAATTTATGCCAAAATGACACTCTCGATTTAGATAAATTGATTTTGTGTATAAATTCGGCAGCTCCGGCCGGCCTGCCAGTTTTTACGGCGGAGGCGGCAGGCGTTTTCGCGGCCGGTCACAAACACTACCAATTTGGTCCACAGCGGAATTTTTTCGTCGATGGAAATTGTGTTGAAAATAGCATTTAAGAAACAGTCACATTTAGCTCTACATGGAAATTAGGCTAATTGATTTTCAAACTACACAAAAAGTATAGGCGTTGACAAAGAATCAATGCTCAAACTTACTCGATGGATTGTGGAAAATAGTTATTTTCTATGTGGCGATAAGTTGTTGAGACAAAAAATTGGTATACCTGTGGGTACCAACGTTGGTCCCATTATAGCTAATCTTGTTTTTTTGGTTTTGAATTCAAGTTTGTCAAAGAAAATTTACTAAAAAACAATATCTGTTACAAAAAAACTGAAGAACGTATACATTAACGATATTACTCTTCTCAACGATGATGACATTTTTCATGATATTTATAAAGATATTTATCCGCCTAGTCTTACGCTTAAGAAAATCAATAGCACAAGTGACAAAACAGATGTACTCTACATGACCATTAGCATTAGTGAACGTCAGTTTCGTATTAACATTTTCGACAAACGAGATGAGTTCGACTTTAACACTATTTCTCTGCCTGACCTAACTGGAAATATGTCCACTAACTCGAATTAGATCATTTTTGGAAAGTATGCAGTAGCTTGAATGACTTCCAACTACAAACCAACAAACTTATATATAGTTTGGTCCCTAACGTATATAGCAAAAGACGCTTAAGTGCATCGTTTATCACCATATATACTGAGTTGGGTATGCATAATAAATACGGAATCGACTCTCCTGAGCGTTTATATTACATATAGTTAAAACCTGTTTATTATGAACTATTGACCTTTAATGTTTCTGTGAAGTATGTCTAAGAAATGTCGTTAGTGTGAACAGCGCGTTTACAACAGTTGAAATTACGTCTAACGAAGTTTTCATAGTAACAAATGTTCAACGTATTCAAATTTGACCAATTGACGTAAAGTGCTTGGTTCAAAGGCGGCACAGTTTTGTTACAAATTTTAACGAGGTTGGTTGTGTTTTGTTGCAGGCCATTATTTCTGTATTGCCCCATTTCTCTGTATCTGCCCCAAATGCCCTGTTTTCTTCAATAAATAACATTCTAATCGGTTTTCTGTGGTTTTTCTGTGGTTTATAGTCAGGTAGCGTAGATTTTAGAGTAGTCCTAGGCTTAGGGGTAGTTTGTAGGCTTAGTGAGCGACGTTGGCCCTTCGTTCTCGTCAAGGGAGTCACACTTCGGTCTCGGACCAAGGTAATCTACCTGAAGCCACAAAGCGACACACCAAAAACTTAACATTACTAGATAATATGCACCTAGCTGAGGCGACTGGCGACGAAATCATTTTTATTATTCGTTTGATTGTTTTTTCAAACTTTCAAAAGCATGTCGTTGGAGGTAGCTCCACTGAAAAGTCGCCTACCTACTAGGTGTGCGGTCTGGAAGAAGTCGTAATCATTTACTAAAAATTTAATTTAAGTGCACTAGTTTCAGTGTTTTGTTATAAGTATTTTTGCTGTTTTTTGTTAGCCCATTAGGTGGTCGAGTACAGGGTGGTTTCCAGATTCACCTATTCCTTGTTTTGAAACTATACCAGGCTACGAGTATAGCTCCAAAACAAGGGCATCCTAACTACCTACGGTATGTGAGTGTAGCGTTATGCTTTTGAATTCAATTTAGGGCAGAGTTTGGGGCCTCACATACCCATCCCGAAGGGTACAGTTTTGAGTAACTCGGTTGAATATTTTAATCTAAAACTATATGGTTGCTCTTTTTCACTGTTGTCGTTGCAGCAGCTGCGGCTTTAGTGCTGTGTAGAAGCAGTATGTAATACTGGACGCTGCTAGTAGTAATTGTAGTAGTATGGTTGTTGTAACCGCAGTTGCTGTAGAAATTTTTCCTGTACTTCCAGGCACTTTCTAGTATCTTCTACTTACATAGATATCAGCCTTTGGCCGTTGAGAAACTTATTTACTTCTACGGCTTTTGTTTCCTGTGGTCGCTTCGAAATACCTAAGTAGACAAAAATTACCTTTTTCACAAATATCATTCCTAAACTTTGGACAAAAGTATGTCCAGGCCATTCAACTCGATGAATAAAATTGATTCTTATGACATGCATTTGGAGAGTGCGGCACTAGTTCGAAACCGAATTAAGCTTTAAACAGGCACCCTGACTCCTGAGGCTGTGTCGCTACTATTTCCAAAAATTTTCAATCGTAGACATAAAAGGTAGAAATTGTGTTTTAGTGCTCTATAAAATAGCTATTTTCATTGATGCATAGCTAATCGTGAATACTTGTTTAAACGAAACCTTTCGTAGTTGCCGCTTTGACAAAATATAACGATGTTTTTATTGTTTCCAATTTTGACATTGCTTGCCTGTGTGATAATGACGGAGAGTAGAACACCGCCTCAAACAAGATTCAGTACGTTATATACGAATATATGTCAGATCTAATGCGGTTATAAATTACATCAAGAGTACATAATAGGAAGAGTATGACACTCTTCCTATTATGCCTACGGGCGTGCGTCCAATGCGCAGCGCGAAATAGCCCGTTTATGTACGGTTTTGAGGGGGGGGGTACCCCCCCCTCAACTGAAGACCCCGTACTCAACTGAGGGGGGGGGGGTACCCCCCCCCTCAACTCAGTACCCCGTCTTCAGTTGAGGGGGGGTACCCCCCCCTCATTTCAAGACACTGACAAGGACTTTTGTTGATGTGCTGAACTGAGGGGGGGGGTAGCGCAAAGGCTTTGTCAGTGTCTTGAAATGAGGGGGGGTACCCCCCCCCCTCAACTAAAGACGGGGTGCTTAGTTGAGGGGGGGCTACCCCCCCCCTCAGTTGAGCACCGGGTATCGAACTGAGTAGGGGGTACCCCCCCTCAGTTGAGTACGGGGTCTTCAGTTGAGGGGGGGGTACCCCCCCCTCAAAACCGTACATAAAAGGCCTATTTCGCGCTGCGCATTGGACGCGCGCTGCTAGGCATAATAGGAAGAGTGTCATACTCTTCCTATTATGTACTCTTGATTTCGTAGTATGACATCATATTTTCAAAATTTTTACTAAAGTTTAATTATAAATTATTTAATTTCCTATATATATATATATATATATATATATATATATATATATATATATATATATATATATATATATATATATATATATATATATATATATATATATATATATATATATATATATATATATATATATATATAATGTAAAAAAGTCCAAAAAACTCTCTGAAAAGTAAAACTTGACAAAACAAAACTTTTTATCATTTTACATTACGTAATATTCCGCAAGAAAAAAATTTGAAAGCAATAAGAGGCAAATTTGATTAGCTAAACACTAAAACACATTGTGAAAAGATGAACATTGCCAATGTTTCGAAAACACATCCAAAACACACCCAAAACACGAAAGCATAAATCTAAAACACAAAACACAAAAGACAAAGTATGAATCGGAAAACACAAAAGACAAAAACACAAGACACGACAACACAAAAACACGAAGTATTAACCAGGCTTAACAGTTGCTGATTCTGCTGATTCAGAAGTCAAGTTAGCGTTGACTAAATAATGAAAAGTAAGTAATAAGCGGTAAAATGCATTGTTATTATAAATAAGAAAACAAGCGCGAAAATAAACATTATTTAATCGAAATAATAATCAGCAAATAATAGGTAGCAGGACGTTTCGGTAATAGCTATTACCATCTTCAGCTACAACAAAAACGCAAAGAAAGCAAGAAAATTTGCATAAAATATACAAGAAAATAGCAAAAAAAGCATATAGAAGAAACAGAAAACAAAAAAGCACTAGAATAATAGAGCGATCAATTAAAAGATTTCTTGACAACTTATTCGTTAAAACAACAACGCCTACTACTGTTCGCAAAGAGATTATTGTGTTAATGTCGCCATTTTTAGCCAAAACTAGTCTACTCATTCGAAATAGTCTAAATAAACTTATCAGATCAGCTTATCCCCAATTGGATTTCGAACTGATTTCACGTCCTGCCTGTCGACTTTCAAACTTTTTCCCGTATAAAGACCGTCTAAATGACCTGGCACAGTCCGGTGTGGTGTATAAATTTAAATGTGGTAGCTGCCCAGCTACATACATAGGTAAAACAAAACGCCACCTCAAGACGTTTTCAGTCTCGGAACATTTGGGTAGATAGGTTTATACCAAGAAAAGTTTGAAGTGTCCTCACTCGTCCACTATTCGGGACCATGCAATGGATACTGATCGTATATTTGACTATGAAAACTTCACCATTCTCGCAAAATCTGATCTGGACGTTAATTTACTAATTTTGGTAACTATTTTCATCAACAAAATGAAACCTATCCTCAACGCTACTTGCAACTCATTCCCCCTAACCCTATTCTAGTGCTTCTTGTTTTTTGTTTCGTCTATATGCTATTTCTTTTGCTATTTTCTTGTTTATTTTAGGCAAATTTTCTTGCTTCCTTTGCGTTTTTGTTGTAGCTGAAGATAGTAATAGCTATTACCGAAACGTCCTGTTATCTATTATTCGCTGATTATTATTTTGATTAAATAATGTTTATTTTCGCTCTTGTTTTCTCATTTATAATTCGAATTCGCTCGGCCAGCAAATCTCTCAGTGGCATTCTTATTAGTAGTTATTAGTTAATAGGCTAATATGTACTAAGAACAGCAAATTTAGAATAAATTAGAAAATAAATCGAAAAATTTGTCGAAGTCTATATAAAATATATAGGTGTGTCTGCGGGTGTGTAAACCTAGTTTTTACTTGGGGCCGGATTAATCAGACTGGACTTATATTAGTCCGAGGTTTTGGAATGACAAATCGGACTAAACATACTAAAAGAGTTAAAATAAGTCAGCTGCTTAATTTTAGTTTCACCCCATTCCAAAACTACATACCACTGGACTAAACGGATTTAACATGCACCCTTAACATTAGCGTGCATAGTCAAGTCCGTTTAGTCCGATTAAAAAGCAGCGCACTGAAAGTTAAGTCCGTTTAATCCGGAAGTTTTGGAATGGCATTTTTGAGAATAATTTTTAAACCGTTTAGTCCGATCATAACTAACCCCTTAATCCGGTAAAGGAATAGGCCCTTGGAACAAAAGTGGTCAATTTAGAATGTCGCGATACATGGCCTAAGTGCGCCACGGTGGTAGCGCAAAATTTGTGCGGAACGAATAATTGGAAAGCCGATAATTGTCGAAAATCTTGTGGAGTTTGCGACGGCAAAAAGCCTACCGCGCCCACTTACTACGATTACGATTACTATGATGACTACGATTACTACGACTATTATGGGGATTATTATTCAGGAAATAGTAGGATGTCGGCAAAAAGAACTCCAGGGAGGATGCCATTGAAAAAATCAGAAGGTATTTTTAATTACTCAATAAATTATTTAATTAGTATATTTTATTCAAAGAATTATGTAAGTAATCACTTCTCGATTTTCGCATTTACATTTTTTTAATTTTTTGAAAGTCATTCTTGAATCTTGATGGACCCAGTGGATATTCATCGTAGTGTGCGTGTCGATTTTTAACGACACCATTTTAAATGTAAAATAAATGATAGAGGCATTTTAATATTTGATGTATTCAACTTATGATAATTTCGTATTTATTTTTTAGTCACTGAAAATAGCATTGAACGCTATCTTCATCACCAGTTTGTGGCCGGAGCTCGAGATCAGAATTGTGACGATGCATGCAAAACACACAATTTACGTTGCGATTTCAACGAATTGAATTCCATATCAGCAGGAGCCTTGTGGAATGTTTTGAGGAAGTTGTCTAAATTAGTCAACCACGGAACTTTTTGCAAGAGGGGGACCTCCCGTCGCAATAACAACCGAAGTCCCTCTATGAGAGGTGGCAAGTGTAGCGGTTGGACAAAAGGGCGAACTTCTCAACCCAGCTGCTCAGTGCATACGAGGGGTGAATACCGATTTTGCAAGTGTGTGGACAAGAATGGCACGCGTAGGTTTTAAGAGTTTTTTTATAGTGTTTGCATGACAGCTTAAGGTGGCACTCAGGGAAACCGACTTTGGCGTTTAATTTTTTTCAGCGACATTTTTGACCTTAATATCTTGAAGAGAAGTTGTTTAGAATAAAAAGAGCTTTTATTTGATGTGCATATTACGCTAAAAAATTTTTCAAATTTTTTTGACCATTTTTGTATTTCCAGCGAAAATTTTTTTATTGCGATATAAATTAATTACTTATTTCACTAAAACGTGCGTTTTCTTAGCTTTAAACTGATGTAATGAACATGCACATTTGTTGAAGTTTTTCGGAGCTATTTAGCCGCGAAAATAGCAATCCAAAAAGGAATTACCTAAAAAGCTGATAAATCTTCCAAAATGTCAAATTTTTGATTTATTTTCTAAAAAAATTCATTATGGCTTTTGGTAACTTTTTTAACGGAATTATGCATTACTAGGAAAGGTATAATTTTCGAAAAAGTGAAACGTGCATGCAAACCTCACATTTTTGCGTAGCGAAGTCGACTACTTTTTTTTGATCTAGCTCCTTGCTGCCGATTGGGATCGAGTTGAAATTTCGCACAATGAAAGAAAGAATATAAATGCAGACGTCGAATTTTTTCGATTTGTAATTTTTGGCTCTCAGCACTTTTTGTAGCCGCTCAAACACAGCTGATTTTTGAAAAGTCAATTTTTTGAAAAATCAATAGTCAAAATCGAAAATCGAAGACTTTTGACGTCTAGATTTTTGAAAGATCTTTCGATCGACACCAAGATCATCAAAATCGGTTGAGGTTTCGCGGAGCTAGGTCGAAAACAAAATTAGTATGAATAGGAAATTTGACATGGTCATAAAATTTGACATAATTGCATTAAAGTGCTGAAGAGTACTGGAAATAGGTTTTTTTGAGCCCATTTTGACATACAATTAAAGTGGTATTGCTACTCATTGCATGAGTTTAGTTCCAAACATGGCTTTTTTTGCTGAGCGCTACCTTAATATAAAAAGGCATTTTTAAGCAAGGTTTTTTTGTCGTCAGAGTGCAAACGGAAAGGTTAGCAATGTTTTCTATAAAAACCAGGCATCTCTTACTTGTCTTAAAAGCCCGGTTCATAATAGTCCGTAAGGGCTGTCCGTGTCCGAGTCCTAGTCCGTGTCAGTAAGAGTAGTTTGATTCACAGTTGTCCGGATGTCCGTAAGAACTTGTCCGTGAGTGTCCGTAAAGGCTGTCCAGATGTCCGGAAGTCAAGTTAAATTCAGTTAAACTTTTGTCCGTGTCCGTAAGGAATAAGCCAATCAGATTATAGCCTTCATAGTCCGTGTAGGTGCGTGTATATAAAATTCCTCCGCGTATAGTAAAATAATGTTAAATTTCTAGTAATTTCAGCTCAGCAGCTTCATTTTAGTGTGCTTAGAACGTTTTTATTGATTTTTTGAAGCTTGCATTCTAATCCACTTGGTTACACTGCAGAATGTGTAGGCGTCATTTTATATGCATACGTATTGTCCGTAGAGTGTCCGTAGAAGTATGAATTAATGCTGCTTACGGACACGGACACGGTCAAATGTTACGGACACCCTTCCGGACACGGACACTGACTCGGACACGGACAACTACGGACACTTCTGGACAACTATGAACTAGGCTTAAGCCAGACTTTAAGCCACGTACTTGTCAAACGCGCAACAGACTCACCAGTCAACTTTTTTTGATTTACCTATAAGAGTAATCGTAAACAGTATACACACAAAGTTCATGATTATATTGAAACAACTTGCGATATCGAATCAATGAGCCTCAAAGACGGCTAGGTATTCTTAATTTGCAAGACAAAATGGCAGACTCAGACATCAAGAGACTTAAGTTATTTTGTCTAGCAGAAAAAAGTAGGTAAGGTAGACTAAAAAATTAACTTAATTGTTCTGAGCTTTCAAGATAGGCTAGATGCATACTAGTTAGTAGTTGTAGGTAAAAACCTTGAATAGTTCAACACCGGCTGTGATTTAGTTTGGTCCTGTAGACTGAATTTTTACCTAAAATTCAGCCAAAGGAAAATAATACCCGTTGCCGAATGTTTTTTATACTTCGTTTTTGAAATCCAAATTACTATTTCCTATTTATATATATTTACTGTTTATTATTTATTCATTTATTTATTGCAAAACATACGGCTAAAATACAATAGTTTTTTTTTACTCAAAAATCACACAGACTTTACAAACTGTAGGAAGTCGGCGGCGGGGTCCTAAGAAAAATCGTAAGAAACGAAAGCGAAATAAAAAGAAATTTAGAAGAAAAAATAAAAGACGTAGATTTGCAGAGCGTCGGAGTGTGAAAAACCGGCAGAAAAAGAAAGAATCCAAAGTTCCAAAACGGATCATAGTAACGAGAAAAGAAGTGGAGAAGAAAAAAACTACGAAAACTACAAAAGAATGCAAAGATACTAGAAGTGCTGGCGCATGTCAGAAAGTGGTGAAGGACGGAAAATGTTCCAAAAGTTCGTTCCTGGAACGCCGATGTGCCAAGTCCTGCAATGCTTGTGAAAAATATTTCTAATAGGACCCTAGAAAAAAGTTGTTGCATGAATGAAAGTCTATAATTTCAAAGTAAAGTAAAATGTCATTTAAAATGCATTATAGATTTTTTTATTGGCTGCAGTACAAACTAATAGTTTTGTTCTCACGCACGCACTACAAAATAACTGCATATTGTTGTATTTTGGCATCTGGTTACATACGTTACATACTGAATATTACAGTACTATTATGCTCCTTGCTGCCGTTTAATGGCACGTAAAGTAAATTAATAAATAGTAGGCAATAATTTACATGGTGTCACCAATAATTTACATGGTGTCATGTACATAATATGTAGCGTCTCACTCTATATAGAAGAAGAGTGAGACACTCTTCTTCCTGCCTGTGTTTTAGCGCAGGCAGATGCGCTGGTCGTTTTCTGGCTACATGAGCAATTTCACTGAAAGTTTGCCAAAATATCCCTAAAGGTAGCAAACCTTTTTAATGTTTTTGCAAGCAGACTATGAATAAATAATGAGTTACTAAGCTTTCATCCCTATCTTAATGCTTATCAACGCATCAGCGATTATATACTAAAGTGTATTACGCAGAGAATCTACGCGCTGATTGGCCAGCCACATGTTGCACAAAATGTCAACATGTAGCCTGAAAACGACCAGCGCATCTGCCTGTGCTAGAACACAGGCAGGCTGGAGAGTGTCTCACTCTTTTTCTATATAGAGTGAGACGCTATTATGTACTCTTGGTGTCACTGAAAAAAATTATAAAACCTCCTGGGTTCAGCATTTCACAATGGTCGCCACTCGCCAGTGGCACTTGTCTTCCAGTATGTGATAGACTTATGGTTTATTAACATATGAAAGCATTTAAGCATGAAATCAATCTCAAGCTGTAAGTGAAGTACGAGTAAGATCAAATATTCGGTTTACTAAAGTCATTTACATCAACAGTTGGCTACATTTAAAGCAACAAAGGCATATAAACGTTCAAAGTTAAACATACATGAAAGTACAAAAGCATCAGCATTAATTACAGTGCTAACATGGTTATACAAATACATAGCTTTGTTTGAGTCCGAAAAGCTTATAACTTCTTTCATTTTTTAATATTTCTTTTTGAGATTTTAATACTTAATCTTAAGCCGCTTCAAGTTATGTTGGTTTTTATTTGAAAAAAAGGGCTATCTTTAATGGGCGCATTAAAAAAATCTGCTATTAAAAATCTACTATTAAAAAATGTATTAAAAAATTCTGATAAAGCTTTAAGCACGTTTACTGCATAACGTGAATTTCAGGTTACCATAGCGTAGCTTGAATCTGCGCTGGTTAAACATTTGTGACTCACTCGCATAGCATTTGTGTTCAGCGGATACAAAAAACACATATTGACTGGTATATGTGAAGGAACTGTTTACGTTATTAGACGTTCCGGTTCTCACGTTAGTTCGGAAATTGAGGCATCAGTTGTGGATCCAGAGTGGATGCATTGGTAGTGAAATCGCAAATGGCTGGCGTGCTGGAATGTTTTCATGCAAAACGGGCACGTGTTCACATCTCGCTTCGTGCACGTGTGAGTGCGACGTACGTGACTGTCGTGCGCTGCGTGTGAGGCAAAGGACTTGCCGCAATACCGACACTGAAAATTAACAACTGCTGTCACAGTCCTAAAATCCCAAGCTGGGATTCATAAAAGGTGTTTAACTTTCAACTCTGTCTACAACGCTGTTTCGAATGAAACACGTAGAACATTGTAATGAAACATTTTCTGTGGACTAAATGATACGATCATTTGTCGAATTTTGGCTGGGTTTAATTTAAACACCTTTTGTGAATTTGGACCATAGAGTACAAAGCTAACAGAAAGTTCGGCCTGCGTGGTAATGAATTGAATGTGAAGCCCTAGTTAGACTTGGAATGAATTAGATATTCTTCTATATGACAATTATCTACCTTTTAAAAACTAAGTATTGTCATTTGTCACTGATAAAAAAATTTAAATCTTGTTTTTGTTTACGGTAACAGCAATATAAGTAAGTAGACAACTAATATATGAAAAACTTCAGATCTTATCAAACAGAATCTGCAAACAGAATCTGCATAATGAAATAGTAAACGGGATTCAGGGTTAGTTAACACAAGCAAAGCCTAATGCAAAATGGGCCTAACACTGTTAAACTTATATTATCACTCCGTGAAATGAAATCTGCTGCGCAGCAAATACTCATAACAGTCGATGCTGTAAATATTATTATATAAATGTGCTGACCAATTTCGATTCTGTTTTTGGCTAGGTACGCAATATTTTTTTGAATGCTTAAAACAAATGCCGATTTCATGAGATGCGTTTAAATTGCTGTTAATAAACGATGCTTTGTGGTAACCCCGTGCTTGTCAGAACAGTGAATTTTAAGTTTTAAGTCTGCTTATTTTTCTCAAAATAGTGGGCTGATTTAGTGATTTGTCTTAGTGTCCATGAGTTTGTTTATTTTAAGCAGTATGTTGATAGAAAATACTTGAAAACTTGAAAAGTTTTACTTATGAACGGTCTGTGTACGTGAACGAGACTATGTAGGTGAAACAGTGAACAATGTGAGAACAATGTATATAATTTGAGTCTTCACAAATGTAATTGTCTATATAGTGCAATGAAATGTGTGCCAAACTTTTGTATATTGTTTATGCTTTATATTAGTGCAAAATTATAACTGTAAATCGTTCAGACAATTCAATATGCAAATGAACTTTATCATCTGCAAAGTTGTGTGCATACATACGTACATATATGTAAAATTGCAGCCAGCCGCGTACTGAACACAGCTGCAGTAGCAGACACATTGCGCGCACACATTCATGCTCACATACAGCCGCACAGTAGCATTGATGAACACATACACAAACGCACACACAAATCCTTTCAAAATACACGTTATTATCCGACATACTCATTCTAAAGAAGCCTGCTGCGCTGTGGCGCAGCAGGAAAAAGCAGCATCTCATAAAATATGACCACCCTTTACCTTGAATGGTTTTTCACCACTGTGCTGACGAATGTGGGTGCGCAGTATGCTAGACGCTGTGAATGCTTTGCCACAGTAGATGCATTTGTATGGACGCTCTCCAGAATGAACACGAAGGTGCTGAAATGCAGTGGAATAATAAGCTAGCAGTTCATACGACGTATGTACATGACCTTGGGACAATCTATCAACAAAACCCGAAACTCCTATTTGTATAACAAAGTATTTATTAACGTTAGTATCGTAGCTAAAGAGGAAAATTATTCTCGTATAAATTTTACGCAGTGGTTCCTTATTTTCGTTTTCGTTCTCTGGTGATAGCTTTGATAGCTAGTAATTTAAATTATTAATATAGGTATTCCTAAAATTTTCCTAAAGCTTTCACTGGGTCTGCCTATTTGTTTTTTGTACTGCTACGGTTTGGTAACTTTGTTGCCGTATAATTCCGAAAAATTGTAGCTAATTCCAAACCAAGCCACTTTTTAGTGTTCAGAGTCAATTTAATGTATTAATGTCGTTGTTTCTCTCATTATGCGATGCATTACATGCCGTTTCTTGTTGTTTAAGAGGTATATTAGCAGATTTCAATATTAGTCATAACAAGTACGTTCTGCGAGTAGAGTTAAATTAATTTCGGATGTCTAGATTTTGTTCAGACATGCTTAGACTCCCGAGGATATTCTTCGAATATAAAACGCGGCAGCAAAATTTTGAAATCCTACACTCACATAACATTTCAACCTACAACATTAAAAGTTAACCGTTAATTAATTAACGCAAAGACAAATTAATTTGCAGTTGCAGTTAATTTGCAAAAACCGTTATAAATTCGACTGTCTAAAACGCCAAAAAACAAGACTGTCGTCCTACTGTTAAACCAAGGCCTGTCAGCTACCAAGGCAGCCTCTGGGCGCTGACGATATTATGAAGCGCAATGGTTTGTGGTTTGCCAGCGTTTCTAAGCTTGAAACTGTTGAAGTTCCGTCACGCTGATAAACAATCCAGAAAACATTGCTCTGACAGGTTTCGTTATTTTACTTTTACTGTGCAGAAATTGCAAGCATGCCATTTGACAAACATGCAGATGAATTGCCTAGACGTAGACCTGTGTGCATTTATGTCAGCTCTTGGCTACAGTTTTTGTGTGTGTATGTATGTACGTGCATATACAACAATATCCGAGTGAGCGTGATAACCAGAGCACTAGCACGCATCAAGAACACACACACACATAATAACGTAGTTTTCGGACCTACCGATTTTCACAGAGCAACAATACACAGTCAGAGCAGAGGTTTATTCTACTTTGTCCCAACTCTACTTTGTCCCAATGATTATGATTGGCTGTTGCGGTTTGATTGACTGGCCAATCAAAAGTGAGTAGGTGGAGCGTGACTAAGGTGACAAATTGAGGGCAAAACAATTATCTAATAAATATTAGAAAACGTAGGCAACATGGAGTCTGAAATTGCTGATACTAACAAAAACCTACCACCGACACTTGTTAATTGTAATACCACACAAAACATATCAGACACAAAACATCTCATTTATAGTTTTGTTTAATTCTAGAATTGGTGGGGAATCGACTAGGTTCACTATTTATTGCTAACTTACCAATTTTTTAATTTTAAAATTAAATTTATAATTACTCTTATATTTAAGGCAGTTAGCAATAGCATAGGAATTAATTTTACGCAAAATATGAATGAAGTTTACAAAATTAGTTTAGTTGAGTACCACAAGAAATTGTGTTCATATATCGAACGCTTAATGCGTCAATAATTTCACTATTTCATTTCAATAATTTTGTAGTTTGCTTGATTTAATAAAAACTGTATTGCACAATTTTGCACTATGGTGAAGGCTATAGTAGAACAGTAAGATAGCAATACATGGATAAGCTCCGCCTTCTTAAAGTACCTCATAATTTATTGAGGTGCTGAACAAACGGTATTGATTTACTGAACAAACATAGGCGTCAGCCAATCAGATTTGTTGGGACAAACTAGAATTGGGACAAAGTAGAATACGCCAGAGCAGGTACATGTTAAACTCTGACTTGTAATATAGTATATACGCGGCAGCTGAGTTTTTGTGGGCGTGTGTGACAGTTTGTGTATGTATACGCTAGTAGGCAGCGACAATGTCTGTCAAGTGTTGGAAAACTCAGTGGACATCACACCGTATTATGATGAAACCTATTGCATCAGCGTTTCGTAGATAGTATATCATTACACATCCGTAACGACATGTCATTGGAAGTGGGAACAGTTTTGTGTGATGGGCAGAAGTGTCCCTTCACCCCGGACCCATCGTTTTGGCTCCTCTCCTACAACTTTGAATGTATTTTTATCCTGAGTTTTGACTCCTAGTATCGTTTTAGGAATAAATAAATTTGTTTCTGAAATTGGAATGAAAAAATCCTGAATGCGTGAGTATATAGTCATCGCACCGCACCGGTTTTTTTGACCAGGAGTGAAGGACTGTAGGTAGCAAGCTGAATTTACATATGCATGTACAAATTTATGACGAAAAGTTTTTCAAAGAGTGATGCCGAAATTATTGACGAGAAACAGATATGATTATCAGGTAACTGGATCTAGAAGTCATGTTTAATGTAGACTTATTATGTTCAACTTTTGAAAATATTAGTGCCGCGTTTTATATTCGAAGAATATCCTCAGCACAATAAGCATGTCACAGCGAAATCTGTCGTTAACGAATTTGGCTTTACTCGCAAAACGTGCTTGTTGTTCCTTCTAGAGAAGGAACTGTTGTTTTGAAACTAACTGCTCCCAGCGTTAAACGCTGCTGAGCAGGCTGCATAGCCAGTGGGTGGATTTCACCACGGTGGTCTTTGAAAACCATGGTTTTACGTACGTGTGCATATAATTTGCACATAATTTCATTACGAAATATCGCCTGATTCGTTACGAATTTCGTAAATTTTCTAAAACCATGGTTTTTGCTCAGTTGAAATTTCAAACCTGCAGCATAGCAGGTTTCTATTCTGCTGAAATTTCAACTGAACAAAAACCATGGTTTTAGAAAATCTACGAAATTCGTAACGAATCATGCGATATTTCATAATGAAATTATGTGCAAATCATATGAAAACGTACGTAAAACCATGGTTTTTAAAAACCACCGTGGTGAAATCCACTCAGTATGTTTTCTGTGTATTTTCAGCTTGGGAGCTGTCTCCTGATTTTTGTCTGCGTATATGCAGAAAAATCAATAATCGATGTATATACAGTGTAGTAGTAATGTAGTACATACCTATTACAGCCTCGGCACCGTACTGTTTCACCAGCTGTATATAAGTACCGCTGGAAAACACTGTTCATCGCTTCTTAGAGCTGTAAGCTCAGATCAAGGTGTAGCTTTCGAACCGAGAGGTTCGATCTCGATGCAGTGGGATGCTTATTAACAGCCTGCACTGTATTTTGTATGTAGTAACTTTAGATAGGAATAAGCTAGGTAGCTAGTTGTAGAGTATGATACGACGTGTAGGTAGGTGGATAGTTGGGCTAAGTGAAAGGTAGACACCCAGAAAGGAACCTTGCCCCTTTTGGGGCCCACTTGTTTATAACTAGGACTAGTAATAACTATGTTTATAAGTATAACCACCAACTACAACTATAACTAATATACCTAACTGCAACATACCAATAACATGGGCTAAGTGAACATATATATTATTCGACATAAAGTGCTGTTATTATTCAAAACCTTATTCAAAGATGATGACTGAGAGAATCGTTTTCCACAAATGGAGCAGACATGAGGCCGATGTTTTTCATGGACGTGCAACACATGAATGCGCAATCGATCCCGCTTTTCGAAGGATCTAAAATTGATGGCGCATTTTTTGTCGTTTGTCGTTATTCGTTCTTTTGTCGTTCTTTTTCCTTGTTTCTATTCCTCTGTTCTTTCACCTTTATCGTTTTGAAACGCTTTGTTTCACGCTTTTTCTTGTTTAAGAATTTAAATTGGACAATTTCCCACGACAAAAAGATATTATGTATTAAGTGTTTTGAGTAATGAGCACTATGGTTTGGTTAGAGTGGCTCTCTGTTTTTAACCTAGCTGAATTGTTTCACTGTTTTGATTTTTTGGTCTTGCTACAGTTGGTCGAGGTTGCAAATTTAAGGTGCTAAAGGCAAAGGTGAAAAAAGATGTGCTTACCTAAAATAATCAATATTGTCTATAATATCGGCTGTTATTTAGTATTTACTATAATTTCAACAGCCGGCGGAACTATCACTAAAAAATTACTCAAAAATACAGTGAACGACTCAAAATTTTGCAAAAAACAAGGACAAAGAATAGAAGAAGGAAGTGCTTTTATCGGCATTTAGGATCGATTCACTGCAATTCGATTGTGCAGCATATTGCGTGATATTTTGTGATATTTTTGGCTTAGAGAGCATGCGGTTGTAAGTATATTGGAATCGACCTGAGTGGTACGTACCTCGAGCATAAATGACACGGAAATTTTCTGTCTCCTTTGTCCACACACCGTGTGTATTTCAAATGCTTGTCTCTGTAGTACTGATATGAAAACACTTTGCCACATCGCTCGCACTGATAACCTTTGCCAGTGTCTGAAAACCAAAAACAGTAGTTGTTTATTATTGGTCCGTGCAGCAAAGGTTATGGTCTTGGTTATGGTTGATCATTTGATAATTACCATGTTTTATTGCATACTAAAGCAACGCAACGCGAAAAAAGGCAATAATTAAAAGAGGAGTTTTCTCAGGATTAACAGTTACCGTTATATTCTTCATTGTCCAAGTCATCACTTGTAATTTGTAAGGGAGTTGGCGCGATTTCCTCGCTGTTTGTTTCATCTTCATCAACTTTCGTCATGTGCTCTTCGACATTGCTTATTTTCAAATCAATAGCTTTTGCCACTGTTTTATCCTAAAATGACAAATGTTTTAAATATCCAAATAATTTCTTTTCTTTCTATGACACTATGCAGTGAAACTCTTTGCAATACCTAGTTTTGCTCATGCTTAGAAAAAATGGTTGTAATGAAAATCTTTATGTAGACATATTAGTCTACGTATATCTGCAAACAACAAACAAAAACATGTGACCACTTTTCATATACCTGAGCTTTATTCAGAAGTAACTCTTGGCCTGATGCTATGTCTGCTGTGACTGCGAGTTGGCCATTTTTGACAAACTCAATGTTATGTTTCGTGTTATCTTGCGCTACGGATATCAGGCTAGTCCAGTCGCGTTCCTTTGTCTAAAAAACATTTAAATTGCAGGAAAATAACCATAACCTGCAAAAGCTTTTGGAATATTGACCAGTGGTCAGATGATGCATACTGAAAAGAAAACTATTGACTATTGACGGTTCATAACAAGAACGAAATGAGCAATGAAATTTTGTTTGTTTGCACTTTTTAGTGGCAAAAAATATGCTGCAGCCTTCAGCACTAACATTTCTCCATTCTTAATTTTTCATGTCAGATATCTTTTTTCTTATTTAGTATGTTTGACAAGTATTTTGATTTAGTAGTAGTTTTCTGAGGTGGGTATAAAAGAGCGGTATATCTCTAAAGACATGCGAAATACGAATACCACATCTGTTCTGAACAGATTGGGACTATTTAGGCATATTACTTTAATTATTTAACAAAAAAGGCGACACTACTAGTAATAAATAAAATATAGAAAGCAGTGGTTTTGATTTGAACACTTGCATATGCATAGACTCAAGACTGATTATTTTCACCAATTAACCTATTTTCTCACTGTTGCTTCAAATGTTGATAAAATTTCATTGAAATAAAACGAAATAATGAAAAACTCCTTGCGTAACTTTAACTCTTACATTATGGATGGTAAAAAGTGTTCCTGAAGGTATGCATAGATTCCGCTTGCAAAATACCCCTCGATAACGATGATTTTCTAAGTCGACGCTAATGTATTCAACATCTGAAATATCAATATTATTTTCAACTGTCGCACACTGTTATGTTTACGTTTTTGATTGTGTTGTTATTGTTTGGTGTTTTGAGCAGCTAGTTGGCTGCCCAAGTTTGTCGATGATTATTTATGATGATCATTTGTGATTTATGATGTTCACTTATTCACAGCAAAGAACTAATTAAATTCCTGAACAAAGTGCTTACGTTCTGGTAGTTGCTTGAAATTGTCATTTTCAGCTAACCAACTTTCTCCAGCTAAAAAAAAAATATATCAATTATTTCATAGCATAATTAAAACTCGTGATGTGCAATGCCTGATGACATATTTTCTCAGCAAAACAAGAATGACGAACTCTCAACTCCTTGCCTGAAGAGGTTTGTTTGAATTTGTTAATCAAAAAGCACCCTCAAAATTCAAACCCTCCACAGGGCCTGAGATTGCGAATTTTTGATATGTGTGTGACTGAACTGACTGTCTAACTATAATTGCCGTATAACTATGTAACTGCATATAATAGCGTTTGTACTATAAATTAGGTGCCAGGAACCTGATAATCTATGTATCTTCCGTATAAGTCACCATTGCAACCGTAGGTAGGTACTTCTCTGTAGCCAATTATTATATGCTTGTGTTCTACGCAAGTCAGTTTGGTCTCAGCCCTTTAACTTTATTAACCGTCAATTCCTACGAGACCGTGCACCGTTAAATCAGCATCAGTGTACCTAAATAAACAACGGCTGCCCGTTTTGCTCCGACTGAGGAATTTAAGTTAATATCAGGAGTCATTTTGAATCCGAAGGTTATTGCATTTATCCCCAGGCCTAGCTGGGATACCAAAGCTTCACTAATTGAATAGATGAGAGGCGATTGAGATGCTGCACACATCCTTATGCAAGCCTCCCTTCCCAATCTAATGAGTTTATTATCAACCAGACGGCCTATTTAACAGCCTGTAATTTAGAACCAAAGCTCCTACTCCTGACTTGACAATATTGATACCGTAACCTGATATAAATAGAAAACATAGTACATGCCTGTATACTTGCGAAGAAGCTGATGAAAGGACAAAAAGAATGAAATTAGATAAAATAAAATACTAATAGTACTGATGATTTTGCCCGTTGTTCTTTCAAGAAAAATACTTGAAATAAGTGGGTAGCTCCAATGACTTTGTAAGAATTTTCACTATTTAGTGAAGCATCGGTCGAAAACAACGTACCTATTTAATAATTCTGATTTTTTACTATAATTTTACATTCTGATAAAGGTCACACTGGAGCTGCAAAAAATGGTATATATGCAAAGTGGAAACCGCAAACGATATAAAGTTCATATTATTATTGCGCTACAAGTGTAAGTTATAGCACGATGTAGCGTGCACTCAGTAATTTGTACGCACTGTAACGTGAAGCGCCATGTGTATGAACGAGTGCGCGCAGCGCACGAGTTTATGCACGCGGGCTTCACGTGTTAGTGCGAATAGTTGCTGAGTGCATGCTACAAAGTGATATAACGTACTTATATTATACCTGTTTTGAAATATACGGTGCGATAAGTCAGTAACTGACATGCACGCCCACAGCAGTGCAATAACTAATTAACTAGTGCAATAACTAAGCGTGCACTTAGTTACTGGCGTTAGTTATTGCACTGTTTTTTAAAGACAGGTATGATATAATTGTTTGTTTAATTATGTTTGTCACATGGCCTCTACGTAATTAGGCATGCTACAAATCTCTGATATGTGCGGCTCCTGTAATCTCTTAACTTCTAAGAGTGCAGTCAGAGATTTGTTCCACTCTCTGAACACACGGTAAGCATAGGCGAATTTGACGCAGCGTGCACTCAAAGATTTATCGCACGCTTGCTAAAAGTAAGAAAGAACCTTAAAAAGAACGCAAAGAATCGAGCCATAGAGCAGCACATCATCAAGGTCCGTAGTCGTCCATCGTAACCACTCGACCACGGCTCCTTCAGAACCAGTTAATTATAACCCAAGTTGTGATAAAATTAAAGTGCGTACAGTGTGAAGGGCTGTCGTAGTCTCCTTTTCGTTACATACCTAGGCTTGTTTATAAACACCAGTTACTTAGTTGTTCCGTCTCAATAATAATGTCATTTATTATTATTCTGTTTAATAACTTCTAACTCTCTAACTCAATAATGTTGTCTTTTAAACATTTGCCATTCAAGGTAGCGTAGCCGAGTGGTCTACGGTGCTGACTTTGAAACTAGAAGTCAGTTGTGCGTGGGTTCGAATCCTACCGCTACCAATATATTTTGTTTTTTACCTGTGTTAAGGCCATGTGACAAGTCTGTTGTAGCATGGCTAGCACTGACACTCAGATATTAGTATGCAACTCTGCTTGGAAAGCCCTCGTGCAAAGCACTCGTGCGCTGCGCGCACTCGTGCTTTGCACTCGGAGCTTTCCAGCGCATCGTGCATACAAATATCTGAGTGCACTCGCAGCCATGCTACAACTCTTACTTATTATACAATTGTAGCGCAAGCAATTTATCGCATTGTGTGATTTGTCGTTTCGCATACCTGCAAACTCATCATCAGTGCATTCGCAATGAAAGCGAAAGGATGCTATATTCTCTATTCCGGATGACGTTGCACGTTGTATTTTGACATCTCTGCTGTTAAGAGCCGTTGAACGTTCTTCTGAAAACACACGACGTACACATATTCACACAATCTATGAATTAACAACTGTAGAATCATTTTCTTAATTCAAGAATTAACTAGTATACTGTTGTACCTGTAGTATACTGTTGTTGTAAGTTGACTGTAATTGTGGCAGTAAGAATGAAGGTTCTAACAAAGTCAGAATAAATATTTAGCACTGCTTCCCAACGCTGTGTTATACATACGCTCATGTCTCACCTGGATAAGCCTTACTTGT
>JASANF010003438.1:0-14029 GCA_030248245.1 Trissonchulus sp. WLG1_4 | reverse complement strand
CAAGCTACACGCTTTTCTCAAAGTCAGTATATACATTTTCCAAAATATATTTTCGAACCAGAAGGTCAAAATAAACTGAGACGTTATTCACATGGGTGTGGCGGATTAGATTTGATTTAACTTGATTAAATATAGTTTCTTTTTAGTAACTTATTAGATTGTTAGATTGTAATATTACATTAGATCAATATAACGTTATAAAGCGTTACTTCTTCATTAACAAGAATGCGACAGCCAAATTTCAGCCTGATGTATACCTGTAACTCTGTACTTTCTTGTTAATTAATCGTATCAAGAGTACATACTTAATGCAAGGAGTATATATGACACTGTCCGTTTTATGTATGTCTGGGCGTTGCAAGAACGCGACTTGCGTCCAATGCGAAACTTACGGGTCTTTTTCGTTATGCCCTCCCCCCAGTCCGGAATTTGGAATTTACTGAGCCCATTAGAATAAGTTTCGCACCAATGGACTCCTCTTGACCTCAGGACTTCAAAAGCCCTTTTATGTACAATAATTGTGAACAAGGGGCATCCGCCGCTTCCCTCCCCCCTCTTCAGTACATTAAGGATATATATGTAACATATATTTTATGTGCACAACTGAGATGGGGCCTTTTCTCTCACTTTTCGTGTACACGTAAGAGGGGGGCTGGGCGTGGAGCCATAAAAATCGAGGGTCCGGATGGGAGGGTCCTGAAATCTTGTGGGAAAGTGGCACTTTTTCGAAAAGTTTGACATTTTTTGCAAAATTTAGGGCATTTATGGTCGATCAGAGGAGTGGGTCCCCAAAATTTGGCCGGAGCCCCGGGGCATAATAGAAAGATTGTCCTATGTACTCTTCCTATATATGTATTATGTACTCTTGCTATAACATAAGAAAAATACATTCCACGTTCCCACTAAGGGTATGGCAACTCCTCCTTCACAAATTTATGTTCGCCTCTAAAGCAGCTGTACTTATCATAAATCAAAATCACAGAAGAATTATTACTGGGTAGATCTTACGTAGAGATTGTCTCTTTTTGCCTTATGGTACTTTTTCTGTTGTAAAATATAATGTCTGGTCGCCGTTTTTTGAATGTTTTCTTTTGTCGTTAACATGTTTTAAAAATCACGCTTTTTGCCATTTTATAATTTTCAACGCAAGCTGGGATTAATTTTTTAATTCTTGATTTTTTAACTAACGGCTCAAGTTGACGTTATGTTTTCGGTGTCTAGGCTTTTACGGTTACATTCAGTAAGTTATAGGATATTGTTCACTATACATAAACATATACATATAAATAATTATATATATTATATTATATATATATAAGATAATAATATATATAATTATTTATACATATATATAATATATGTAATAATATATATAATTATATATATATATATATAATTATATATATATATATATATATATATATATATATTCCTTCAAAAGCCACCCTGTGTGACAATGTTGATTAACTCCGCCATCTAATTATGTGGTGATGAGCTGATCGCCTCCGGGACCAATCCTTGGGGTCAAAATGCAGCACTCTGGCGAACGCAGCCGATTCGGAGGTTATTTCCCGGCCCTCACTTTGCTCAAGGTCTCCACTACTCTGACTGGCTCTGTGGCGGCGCCCAGCTATGTGGGGGTGAGTTGGGCGTAAGCCGGGTTCACACAGAGTGCTTTTTACTTTTTACTTTATACTTCTTGCTTTTTACTTTTTATACTTTTTACTTTTGCAAAACTGTTCACACAGGCTTAAGGCATGTCATTAACTCAATTGGATGGCTTTGGCGCAGTTATATTTATGTCAAAAAGCAAATCTAACCAATAAAAGTATAGCTCAATAGGCGGAGCGTCTGTTACAGCATTCTGATTGCAAAAGTAAAAAGTAAAATGTACGTTCTGTATGAACCGAAATGTTTACTTTTGGCCCAAAAATAAACAGCAAAAAGTACGCCTTAGGCCGGGTTCTCGGAAAGGAGCAATAAGAGCAATAAGACGTGGAAATAAGGAGTGAGTGCAAGAATAGACGATGAACTTAAAACTTAACTAAGTTAACCTGTTTCACACGATGGGGAAACCGCGTGGGCGCTCCATGTGGGGAATCCTCACGTTTTTCCACATCGTGTTAAACAGGTTTAACAAAAGCTTTGACTTTTAGTTATAAAACTCTGTTTTTCTTATTTCATTTATTTCTGCATAATAAGGGCCGAACTCTGGATTAACTGTCATTGACGAACTGCGTAGATTAACGTTAACTCGTTGCATGATTTGCGAATATTGATTATTGATATTAGATAACAAATATCGTACGTTACGTTCACGTTGTAAAATCATTGCTTTCCTGTCAGAAAAACTGTTACTCAACGACTGTTAACTTGAACTAACTTGAACAGATTCATCTTTCGGAAAGTTGAAATTTTTGTTTGAACCGCTCATTTTATCTTTCAAGAACCCCCCTCCTCAACCTATTGTACAGGCTTTTAAACCTTAAACCTTAAACCTTAAACCTGCAGTGGACGGCGGGCATGAGAGTGTCATATATGTAGGTTTGGAAGGGCGTTCACTGCATTGACGAAACGTTAAAGCCTTTTCCGACTTAGCTATAATTTTCCTGGATCTGATAACATATGAGGCGGTGAAGCATTTAAACTGATATTTTTTGGTCATTTATTTCACTTGTTAATGTGCTTATCTAAGTTAACTATCTTCGTGGCATGTTTTTTCGGAACTTCATACACACTTGCATAGGTCGTGTATATATGGATTATTGAGTCAGTTAGTTACCTATTTCGAAATGCCACTTTGTTACCATAGAGCTTTAAAAAACTTAGAAGACGCCTCAAAAATGACTTCAAGAAATATTATTTTCTTTCCTAATCTGAATTACCATATCCCGAGTTTGCAATGCTTAGTTTCAGCGAACTATTTGGCGAAACAGCTTCAGGTTCAGACCTCTTTTTTTACCTTTAACTGATGCGAACACTGGTAAAGTGTAGACTGGTCTAGGAACGACTAGAACACTTAATATTAATGCGTACACGCCAACTTTGTCTGAGAGTTACCAGAACCTAAACCTATTAAACTGACCAACTTGTAACAGAACCTAAACATTGTAACCTGTATATCGTGTACCAGAACCTAAACCTGGTAAGTAACCTGAACAACTTTTACCAAAAGCTAAACCTGATAACATGGACAGTAAGGTGTACTAGTACCTAACCTAATAACTTAAACAACTTGTACCAGAACCTAAACCTAATAACCTGAACTTGTACCTACTAGATCTTAAGCCTATTAATCTGAGCAACATGCCAGAACCTAAACCTAATAACGAAACTTGCACCAGAACCTAAACCTATCAATCTTGACTTGTACCAGAACCTAAACCTGATAACCTGAACTTGTACCAGACCTAAACCGATTATTCTGGACTTGTACTAGATCCTAAACCTGATAACCTCAACTTGTACCAGAACCTAAACCTATCAATCTCGACTTGTACCAGAACCTAAACCTGATAACCTGAACTTGTACCAGAACCTAAACCTATTAACTGGACTTGTACTAGATCCTAAACCTATTAACCTAAACAACATTTACTAGAACCTGAACCTAATGAGCAGAACAACTTGAACCAGAGCCTAAACCTAATAACCTGATCAATTTGAACTGTTTTTCACTTTACTGCATCTCTTTACTTCAGCATTCATATTGATAAAGTATATAAATGTGAGTTTATCAGGCGTGGGCGTGCTTTCCATCTGCCGACTTGAGTTTCATTCCCCAAGTAACCCTGTCCCTTTTCCAGTTCTGGCCTGACTTCCGGTTTGTCTGTCCGCCATAGAGACTCACTCTGTTAGCCACATTCACTATTCTTCTTTTACAAACTTTGTCGATAACACTGTCTCATTTATATAGTCTGTATTCTCGTGTGCTGAACGAGTTAGCTTCTGTTAAGATCCTAGTAGAGTTCATCACCTTTAAGGGAACCTGGCATTTTTTGTGGGGAGAACCCCCCACAACCCCCTTAAGTCGTAGTTTTCGTTACCCCTGCGTTTTTCGGTCGTCGCACCACTTTTGTAAGCTTCGTGGAATTTGTCTTGAAACCTTGGTGATGTTGCCGCCACCCTGGCTCGATTCATACTTTCATATGTATGTCCGTTCAGCCTGCAGAATGACGTCACTAGCAGTCTAGTGCAGTGGATCAGCCAGCGCATGTGACGTCATTATTTCGTCATTGTGTCGGCTGAACGGACATACGGCTGTAAGTATGAATCGACCCTAATGCGCCTGTCAACCGTATATAAACTTTTAATAATTGTCGAAACTTTGGCGAGTACCCCGCCACCTATCCCCAGTTTTCCGCAGTTTGATTTCGGGTTTTCACACAAACGGTATTAATTAGTATTATATATTTATATACTTAATATACTTAATATTCAGTGTTCATACGTCTAATCCTCTTTGAAAAAAAGCCGCTATGTTACAACTTCGCTCTAACTTAACATTTAGAATCCCTATTAACGCAATTTTCCAATAAGTTCTCAAAGAATCCCTTAAAATATCTGCTAGTGCCATTGTGCTGAATGTTTATGTGATGTGGTTTGACACCTGTCCGTTCGCATTGCCCATTAGCTATTCCACTTGGCTACCCTTGCTATCCATTAGCACTCCTTGCATGATTATATAGCCCACTTCAGTCTGTGTGTGTGGCGGGTTTTTTGATTTAGCAGCGATTAGGCCCCGGTTTTATTGCTTATCGAGTGTCGGTATCACACATTCACAGAATCTGTGTTAGAATCGATAAGAAAAATTTGGCTTCAGAAAAGATTAATGACTGATAATGTTATAAACTGTATAATTAAAGATTGTTCCCTTAAAGATTAATTTTTAACTCAAAGAATGGATATACAATCAATTTAGTTATTGTCCAAGTCCACTGTAATAATTACAGGATTTCTGTAGAGTCTGTTTCACTCGATGGAGAAAATACGTGGGGAACCCCCTAGGCCTCTACATAATGCCCGATAGAACTCCCAGGGAGGTGCCTGATAGCATCGAGTGGAACCATGCTGATTAGCTGATTACACGTTACAGGGAGCTCCGACGGAATCTTAAAACGTTTTTCCCATCGTGTGAAACATTCTAACGCTGGCGTCCGTATATACAGTTAGGTGAAAATCTGTTCAGTTCGGATGTTTAGGGTGACAATTTACGCACGGTTATGTGCTATTTGTGTGAACTTTTTATGAATTGACTGTTTGAAAATTTTGAAACTGACTTTCTGACCAGTGACCATGAGGCAGGCGTAATGTAAATCTTCCGTTTAACTTTAATCTGAAACTGTAACCTCGCTCATCAACAGTTTCACTTTCGGTGACCCGATAGCAACGCAATGTATCTGACCCGGAGTGTACCACCACAACGTCGTCGATTTACAGAGGTATGTATTTACAGAGTGAAGAAAAAAATTGTTAAATATACTTTTTTATTTATTTATTATATTATTATTATTTATTTATTATTTAATATTATATATATAATATTTAGTAGGTTTATTGTCAAAACAATGTTTCCAAATTGTTATCCATTCCTTTCATATAATCTTCGTTGCGTAAAAAAAGACGAAGCTTTGTCTCAAGGACTAGGGCCCTATTCTTTTACCGAATTAAACGGACTGATTTATTTTAGTCAGAGGTTTAGGAATGAAATATCGGACTCAACCGACTAACCGAGTTAAAATAAATCAGCGGCGTCTTTCTAGTCCGAACCCTATCCTAAACTACTATGTAGGTATACACTTGACACTGGCGGTCCCAGACACAGACTTTATTTCGGGGGGAGGGCAGAGGTCTCAAGAAATTTTCACGTTTTAAAATAGCGTTTTTCAGCTTTACGCTATCTTATTATAACCGCATCTATATCAAGGGCAATAAATTGAGTCTGTAGTAAAAGCCAGTGGCGTACCCAAGAAAAAAATGGAGATTATTTTCAATGTTTGGGCCGAATATGGTCAACTGGAGACGTATCAGAAATTTTTTCCGTCAGGAAAATAAAACAAAAGATGGGAACATCACATCAGACAGTGTACTACACAAGTAAATGCAGCCTAATGTACTCGTGCAGACATGCAAATGCAGCCTAATGTACTTGTGGATACATGCATAGGCTTTGATGCAAGATATGACCAAGAAGTAGTAAGCCACGGAGTCGCAGTGGTCTGGGGGCGGCAGCCCCCCGGAAAAAATTCAAGAATTTTTTTATTTTCAGGCCAAATTTGGTCAATTGGAAACGTATCGGAAGTTTTTTCGGCCAGGCAATAAAAACCAAAGGGGGAATCCTTGTGTAACATTTCAGTCGGAAAAAATTTCGGGGGCGGCCCCTGATACTGGACTAAAAGGCTTTAATATGCACTTTTAACATTAGCATGCCTAGCTAAGTCCCTATAGTCTAGTCTGACTAAAAAGCAGGAAAGGCATTTTTGCAGAATTTTACATTTAGACCGATTAAAATTAACTCTTTAATCCCGTAAAGGAATAGGTCCCAAGTAAAGGTTCGTCATTGTCTACTAACTGTAGTCATTTCGGATGCAGATTCGGTCTTTTTCTGTTGCAAATTTTGTCACGGGTAATGACGATAATCAAGACACCAAGGGTGGGATTCACAAAGCGCGTTTAACTTAGACCCAGTCTAAGTCTTAGACTGCGTTTAAACGCAGTCTAGCTAAACGAACGTTTAGACCCAGTCTAAGACTGCATATGATTAGCGTGTAAATTTTGTTCTATTTTCGTGTTCTAAATTTGATTACGTTCTATTCCTGATTCACGAGCTGAGTCTAAGTTAAACGTTCGTTTAACTTAAACGCCCGCTAGTGTTGAATTTAGACTTGCCTTTTGGCTAGTCTAAGGTTAGTCTAAGTATATTTTTTCATTATTTTACTTGAGTATTTTTTAACATTTTTGACGTTTATAGTTTTAATTAGTTCTTATTCAACTTATAGGCTAATATCGTGTATTATCATGTCTATTTTACTTTTTAGCTGCTAGTATACGTTCATATGACAGTTAATGTGGATGATCTAGTTTTATAATAGAGAAATTTTGTTTACCATACTGTTTACTTATTCATTTTTGCTATTAACAGTTTATAAAGCTCTAAAGTTAGTAAAGTCAACTACCTAATTAACTTAAATTGATAAAAATGATTAAAAATTACAAAAATTACTAAAGTAATAATTAATAATAATAATAGGCATTGAGCTTTAAGCATAATCATACCAACTATAAACTGTTCTGATTATTATCGCTTAATGCTGTTGCTTCATTTTTGTTATTTTAACTTGCAACAAGATAGCTTAAATTTTAGGTATTTTTAAGGGTTGTTGTTGTAATTGTTTCAATTAATGTCAATTTTTAATTAATAAAATTGTATGTTAAATAGTAAATTAATTATCTTATTTACCAATTGTCAAATTTTCTTTTAGCTACGTAATTAACTTGAATTTCAAATTAACTTTTATTGAAAAGTATTTATTACCTAAATTAATAGCATTGTCGGTACGTATTAAAGCAAAATGTTCTGCAATAGAACTGAAAAAAGAATCAAATAAAGAATTCTGTTAAACGAGCCCGTTTAACTTAAACGGGCTTTGTGAATCACGTTTAGACTCGGTCTAAACGTTCGTTTAAGTTAGACAAGGTTTCAATTGAAATAGAACATAAAAATCAGATGACACACACTAATCATATCAATCTCTGTGAATCATGTTTAACTTAGACCAACCTTTTAGACTGCGTTTAAACGCGCTTTGTGAATCCCACCCCAAGAGTACCATTTCAGAGAAATTGAGGGTCTTGTTTGAGAGATTTAGGTAAAAATCCTATAAAATTATTTTTAGCATCCCCTGCTCTCAAAAAAACTTTCAAGTTCGTCTATACCATAGATGCACATAGGGGGGGTCCCCCTCAGACATCCGGCACCCCCCCCCCCCCCCCACCCTCAACCCCCCACCCCCCCCTCTGGTGGCGAAGAAAGAACCCCAAAAATGCATAAAAAATTGAATAATTGCGATAAATTTTCGCCCGCGGCCAAAAAAGTACCCCAAAAAAGAGTTGAAAATCGAAATGGCTGACGCCGAAAAATGGCCAAAACTAGGGACCACCCCCCCTTCCGCCAGGAGTAGGGCACCCCCCCTCGCCGATTCCCCCCGTGCATCTCTGGTCTATACTGTTTCTAATATATACCGCTTCGATCGACAAATTTTTGGTATATATGGCGTGAAAAT
Source organism: Trissonchulus sp. WLG1_4 (assembly GCA_030248245.1). Classification (NCBI taxonomy): domain Eukaryota; kingdom Metazoa; phylum Nematoda; class Enoplea; order Enoplida; family Ironidae; genus Trissonchulus; species Trissonchulus sp. WLG1_4. Next base: position 5,747 of record JASANF010003438.1, on the reverse strand, counting down.
TAAATTGGTCTTGAAATGCTTGTATTTTTTGTGTGAAGAAACCATGCATTTATGTACACATAAAGTATAATATTTCGTCTGCTACCACTTTCTTCACGGTTGCTTTAATTAAAACTGTTTTTGTCACTGTAACCGTAAACCACCGAGTCTACAGATTTTTTGTTTAATGGAATTATTTTGATGGTATGGTTTTCAGGTAAAGGTTTTGTGTGAGATTGTCAGGGGACATTAAAAGGTTATATACCTGATATTGATACTAGCAGGTGTGTTCGTTAGGCAAACAGTGAACCAGTTTACTCTACCGTTTATATATAGCGGGCGGGGAAAAAAAAACCCACCCCATTTTTGGGGGGAAAAAAAACCCACCCCGGTTCCGGAACTTGGGTATATGGTACAGGTCTAAAAATTTGCCAGCGTATAGTACAGTCCCTGTAGGCAAACGTATATAAGCGGTATCCAAACGGGGTCTCGTTGGTACTTTTTATGAGTCAAAAATTTTGACCCCCCATTTTTGACCCGACATGGCTCCAAGGGAGGTGAATTTTGGAGTCTCATTTCTCAGCACTAAAAGATGCGAGCTCAAATGTAAAAACACTTTTACAGAGGACTACCCTTCCTCTATTCATGACCGCAGTGGCAGGTCCCTCCTTCTTTCGTACGAGGGGGGGCATGACCGAAATCAGACGGGGTAAAAAAAACCCATGTGGGGGAAAAAAAACCCACTTTTTGAAAATGGTCTGGTGATGTCGAAAAACCTTGTAGCTACTCCAAAAGACTCATGGTAGTGCAAAAAGACGTTTATTGTTAACACAAATGCGCATACTGACACTTTCTTGATCGATTTCTGGTATACAGGCCTAATAGTCGGACTTTGTCATTTTGAGGTCCCTTTGGAGCGGAAAGTAGTATTATCTGGTACTATTGCCAGTTTTTTGTATGTTTTTAATTATAACCTGTTAGTTTCTCTTGTTTAAAAGCCAAATAACCGAATAAAATTAAACTATGTCCGTCACGACCAGTCACACCCACTTACGGTACCCTCCATGGAGGGTCGATGGTGTAAAAAGTAGCCATAAAGTGCAGATTTTGCATGTATTTGAAGCGTAATAGCAACTTTTTAGTTGTTTTCAACGTTTTCAGGCGAAATTAAGGTGTTTTGTTTTCAAATCTGAAAATTCAAAATTTTATAATGGGCTGCGAAGGGCAGTTTTCAAACTTGTCTACCTGAGGCCCCATAGCAAATCTGCGCATAGTTTTGACATCAGTGGCCTCTACTACTCCTAATACGTGCCATAGCGTTGAAAAACTACCGCTAACACACTTTTCGGGTGATTTATGGGGTGGGTTTTTTTTCCCCCACATGGGTTTTTTTTCCCCCAATTGGGTTTTTTTTCCCCGGCAAGTTTTTGGCTTCCCGCCAAAAAATGGTAAGAGATAGCGAAATGAAACCGGTGCCAGCATTTAGAGCAAGGTTAGGCCTACGACAGATTTTTTTGGTTTCCCGTGAAAACGTATAGTCTATGAGCTACATGACGAAATATGAAAATGCGGGTTTTTTTTTCCCCGCCTGCTATACCTGGTATTTCCATAGAATAGACCAATAGTTTCAGATCAATTTTGTTAGTTTAGTTTCTGCATTTTTGCATTTGCCGATACAATGCGTATGAAATATGAATAGTTTTTTGGATTTTAAGTTCTGAACGTTCAGGATTTGAGGCATGAAAGTGGAGAAAATATTTTTTGAATTCTTTTATTCAGTACAGCTGAAGATATATGATAGCTATAGCCACAATTACATAGTGATGTGTAACGCAACTCTGCTTACTTAAGTCCTATATAATCTACATATATACATCGTTGTCCTTCAGGGCACAGGGATAAAGACAAATTTTGGTCAGCTGCTGTGAATAGTTGAAGAATCGAGAGAATTGCTCTGGCCGAAGTTTAGCAAACTGGACTTGACTTAATCTGAACTTTTTCATCAAAGAAGCAACCACACTAGCTCGCTGAAGTTCCTCAAAACAAAGCGACTTATGACAAACGGGTATGAAGCGGGCTTAATAATACCGATTCATATACCTGCAGCAAACCGAATCCTCATTCCTCATATTGTATGTACTGTAACACCGGGTGTAATCTAAGAGTCTTATCCAAAATTGGATTTATCGGATTAGATTTACCTTTATTTCGTCGATAACGCAGCGTCAAGTGCACGTAAGTGGCTGAAACTTGGCACACTTCTAGATAATGTACGTGAGACGTGTAAGCCAAAATTTCAACCGGTTATTTTTATTTTCTTCCGTGTTATTTGCAAAATTGTTTTAAATCTAATCCGTTAAATCCAATTTTGGTTAAGGCCCTACGAGTCAGTCTTTTACAGACATTTTGACTGCTATTGTACCGCCTGTAAAGTTTTGACCATACCGTTCCCAAGTCGGGTGAAATATTATATAACCGTGTTTTCGCAAAAGATAGCTAGTTATTAGATGACTATTTTAGGCGCAATTTAGATAAAAATCTCATAAATTTGATAAAAATGACTATATTTATGAGCACATCATAGAAATTTTGGTTGAACCCTCGCACCAAAATAGAAAAACTAGAGGGGGTCTCGTTCCCTACCCCCTTCGCCGTTTACCCCCGTGTTAAACTACACATAGCCCGATTCATACTTTTTCTTATCCATGTAGTTTTGTCCTTTAGCAGTTCTCAGAAAACTACCTGAGCCATTTTTTACACGAAGAAAGAGTGGGCGGGTCAAGTGCAATTAGTAAGCGAAAAATTAGACGAAACGATTCTGTCAATGCTTCACAGTAGCTGACCAAAAGCTGTTCCTGTCCGTATGTTCTTAAGGCCAAGTATGTACGTATATATGAACGTGGCTTATCAGTGCACCATATATAACACACCTGAATTGTAAGATCGTACCACGTTAGACGGTCTCAATACTTCTTTGTTTTGGTTAGACTTTTTTAGTTTTTTAGACTTCCGGTTAACTTTTTTTGTTAGACTTTAGTCTAGGCGGATTCATGGCTCTGCGGCCCGGCCGCAACTGTGCACCACAAACTTTACGTTCTGGTGTGGCTCAAAGTTTATTTGCTGCTGCCTTTTTGCCTAATTTTAGGGCCACCAGACTACATTTTCTGCAAGTAAGTTTCAGTTATTCCAGTACTACACGATTGTACCTAAATGTAGACAGAAATCTTTTTTGGCGAAGAAAACAAAAAAGTTGAAATCTTTACAAAATCTCATTTAATCTACAAAGATTTGCGACCATATCTTCATCATTAGACCATTTTCTATTGTAATAAACGGACTGGACCAGAAATTTTGGTGTGAACTGTGGATATCGGACGAGAGTAAAATCATGCCAATTGCTTTTTAGTCAAAACCCATTCTTGAACTATCAACAGTCTAACTGGATTTAACATACACGCGTAACATTAGCGTGCATCGTTACATAAGTCCGTTTAGTTCGACTTAACATTTGCAAGCTAAAAAGTCAAGTCTGTTTAGTCAAGTTCAATTAGGCATTTTTAAGTGTTTCAAACAGTTTTGTCAGACTTACACTCGTTTAATCCGGTAACTGAGTGTTTTACTTGTGCATTGATATTTACAAATTTAATCCATCGGATTAAATAGCTTAATTTAATCCAGTCTTTTAACTCATGCACCAGTCCAAGTGCATGTGCATGACTTCTGCGTTTTTGAAAGGGTGTATGGTGATTTGATCAGCTTGCTCTTTGAACTGTGGAATATCCAAATCGGTTTCGTTCCAGTTTAGCTCAGGCTCATCGATAATCGATAGATCTTGAGTCGATTCTGAAACACAGACGCCTATATAGGTTTTAGTTCGCCCACATATGTAACTTATATGCTGGGGTCAGGTATCAGGTAAAAATTGTTTGTTGTTTTTCATTTTACTACGGTTGGCACATTAGAATACTTCGATTAAGTTGGTTAAGAGAATATACAAGTTGTTAAGTATGAACGAATCTAGTAGATATGAAGCTAGTGTACTTATTATTCATCAACCAAGACCATCTAAATGTGTAAAGTGACAATGATCTAAGCTTGCTAAACAACCATATTGGGGGGGTGCTGGTACATTAAAGGAGGCGACACCCCCAAATCGAGGTTTCGTTGGGAAGGACCCCTCCTGTCAGTACTACAGTATGACGATGTACTTGACAGTTTTGCTTACCACTGCTGTTGTCATCTAAGCTTGTAGAAAACCGTGAGTTTTCAGTTGACCCTGCGGATCCCATATCGATATACGATCACTAATCAGCTGTTTTTATTAGTCAATAGTTTACATCTGTAGTTTTGTGTCAAGCCCATCCACTGAAGCATGCACTTTGTAGTTTTGCTAAATATTCGTACTGTTATTTCACCTTATGTGGCTTTCTAGAATGATCCTAGGTTTAGTATATTTATATACCTAGTAATGTAGAGCCATAAAACGATTTATTAGGTTTAGTAAATTGCCTTGCAAGCTGTTACATCAGTGTTTGCTTCGAAAAATAGCGTTGCTGCTAGAATTTGTTCTCCATAGTGTTGTATGTAGTTTGGCAAAATGTCATGTGTCGCACGTGTTTTGTGGTTTTGGATATATTGAGTGGTTAAGCTGTGTATGGTCATACTTGTCCGTAAGAATGTCCGTTTGTCCTAAACCGTTGGGCTATGATGATTATATACTTTACGGTCAAGTATGTATCTACTAGGAGGATGGGACCTGTTTCGTGTTAACGTTAGCTTATGTAACTATTAGGCTCAATTCATGCATACTTACAGCCGTATGTCCGTTCATCCGGCAAAATTACGAAATAATTACGCCACAATCTGGGCCCGATTTATCGAAACAAAATGTTCGTCGTTAAAATTGTTCATTGTTGAAAATTTTGGATTGATCGAAACATTTTCAACGACAAACATAACACTAAATTAATGGACAATCGTTCGTCAAAAGAAACAAATGTTCGTCATTGAAAAATCAAATGTTTGTTGTTTGAAAAACAAATGTTCGTCGTTGGAAAACATATGTTCGTCGTCTAAGAGTTTTCAACGACGAACATTTGAACAGAGCTCGAGACATCCGTTGAAATGTTCACCGTTGAAAATTTTTTTCAACGATGAGCTTTGGTCGAAGAATATAAATAAATACAAGCGCAGAAATAATCATGGAGCGTTTATTAGTATTAACCAACGTTCTAAAGCGTTCTTAAAAACGTTCTAAAAGACTAAAGCTCATCGTTAAGAAATTTTTAAATGATGGACATTTTCAACGACGAACATTTTGTTCCTACAATTTCAGCCATATGTTCGTCGTTGAAAATGCTTCGATCAATCCAAAAATTTTCAACGACGAACATTTTCAACGATGAACATTTTCAACTACGAACATTTTCAACGACGAACATTTAGTTTCGATAAATCGGGCCCTGATCAAATGCACTAATGGTGGTGTGATTATTTCGTGATTTTGCCGGCTGAAGGGACAAACGGCTGTAAGTATGAAATGAATGGAGCCTAAAATATAAGTACATTGGGGCAAACGTCTTGAAACATATAGATATTTATTAGCAGTCATCGGACTAATAGTGGGGTCATAATAGTTGTGTGGGAGTTATTGCATCTGCACGAAATTTTGACTCAGATACGATACCAATTGCTTATACGCCACCTCATTACAATCGCTGGTGCTGGTATGGACTTGGGAGTCGTAGCCTAGTTGATTCGAACGTAAA